>CATQJA010001539.1:0-23425 GCA_958295435.1 Mesorhabditis spiculigera
TCGATATTATGAAACTTAGACATTATGATCTTTCGATCTGGTTATAGAAATCTCCCGGAACTAACTTAAGAATCTTCAAAATTAAGGATTTCCAGGTAGAATAAAATTAACCCATCGGCCCTTCAATACACGTCAGCATACCTCGAGGATGGTTTGAGCTGTAAACTGGATTTCTACTGTCCGAATGGCGCCGTCAACGGGTCGACACTAAAAAAGTACCATTCGACTAAACTCGGGGGAGTCTCTACCGTAACGAGAGCGGCCTTACAGAATTCATGCGCCAATGCCATCATTGTGGAAAGTGTGGAGCCTGGTCTCCAATCGAAGGTGAGCATGATATTCGGGATATGAGCGATCTGAGATAAACAGCGTATAGCCACGACTTATCCTTTATTGTTTTTGTTTAGCTTGATTTGACTTTTAGAATTTTGACCTGTTCATAGCGAAACCAGCGCCTAAAACCCGCTTCGCAGGCCTTGGGCGCTGGAATACGAGTTTTGCATATAGGTTTTTACTTTTACATAGCTCCGGTTCCGCGACACCCCTCCTCCTTCCGGCCGCACGCGCGTGAACTGGCCAGTATGAGGCAATTTGTATTTTCACATGATGCAAATTACAATTTCACTTTGTAAATTTGTAGCTTAGGCTTTGGGCTTAGCTTTGGGTTTAGAATTTGCCTTTCAAAGATAAACAGACAGTTATCGCACGATCTGTTCCAACCTGCTTAAATAGTGGGCCGTACCGGCAAACCTCTGCCGGTATCACTCGGTCCGTCGGCATGTGAAGTCTGATCTAGACGACTCTTGCTGTAAAGTCTCTACACCTTACTATAAGGGCGGTATCGACAGTAGTCAACCCTCGCAACAACAGGTTCACGTCGTTCGCATTTACTTCTAGGTAGGTTCCGCCAATCGACCAGCGCGTGACGTTCAGGTTGGCGCGGTAGGCGCGCGCATACTGCCAAAATTCAACATCGAACCTTTTAAATTAAACATTCACATGTTTGGAGAAATTTACCTAACAAGGAACCACCTTAAGTCAAGGTGACGTTTCGTTACGGGACCCAGCTTATTTTGTTTCAGTAATTCTTGCTGATTTCGAATCCGTTTTTATTTTTGCTAAATAGCCCAATTTAAAAAGTTATAGCGTTCAAAAGTTCCATTTTTCCCAAATTATCGAACTTCAAAGTCATTTATCTTGCCTTTCCCGTCTGATTCCTTAACAACGAATATCGCCATGGTATTCAGAAATTCTTCTCTATCGAATGAATTATTAACTCAAAAATTGTTGAAAATTGGAAAAATCGACGATACTTGGTATGGACCCTTTCGTTTTTGTATGGGGAAATGGTGAAAAATTGCCTATTTCACACCCCCGTAAGTGATCGTCGATAGGTCGTGGCGCACTAATGAAATATACCAATCGAATCAGAAAAAATTCTCTACAAGATAGGCTATTAAAAATCGACTGCCCTATTGTAAAACAAAAAAGTTGGGCATCGTGACAGATGACTTCCCGCGGGCACAGATATGACCATAAAATCGCTATAACTTTTTAAATTGAGCTATTTAAAGCAAAAATTGAAAGCGGGTTCGGAATCAGCAAAAAATTCTACAATAAAATAGGCTGGGTCCTATAACGAAACGCCACTTTGACCTTAGGTGGTTCTTTTGTAAGTCGCTGCCGTTTTGTCAGATTGTGTTATTAACCGTGCAATGCCAAAAAAAACCCTGGGTTCTGGTTCCGGAAATGGGGCAGGCGTGGCCTTCCTCCGCATGATCACTTCCCAAAAGACCCCCGGTTCAGAACCAGATCCAGAAAACGGTGCTTTTGTGAGCACTTGCACTAATTTCCTAACCCACCGCTGCATTAGTGTTTGAATGAAATGGACATGGGAGGGCGGCATCAGATCTGTCCGCTGATTGAAGAAGGCGTACTGTAAAGCCGGATCCCCGCGCAGGGTTTTTTGTCGGCTCCATATTTGATCGGTGTTGGGGTTCCCAGGCGAGCTAAAAAGGTAACAAAAAAATGACGCTGGGCAGAGTCGAACTTACCGAAAATCCACAACGAGGCTCATCGGGAGCTCTGGGCTCCCAAAGTCATCGAAAATGTGTCCCATGGGAAAATGTTCGGATATCCAAAGGCAACTGCCCGGCCTTCCCAAACCCTGAATTGAGAATTGTGTAGAAGTGAGACTTGATCCGACTGACCGCCTCCCCTGCACCGTGAACCTGCACCTCTTGGAACCGTGTTTGCAACAGAAAACGATCGGCTGGCCGTTCGGCAAAGATCTACAGCTATTTAAATTTAGGGTCTTACCAATATTTTTCGGATTTTGAATATCTTAATGCGATTTAAACCCGATTTTTATAGATTTGAAGACGAAAAGCCAATATATTCGGAAAATCGAGCCAAATTCGAGGAAAGGATGTTTTAGAAAAGTTGTTATGGTGCAAACGGTCATTTTAACAATGCCCGTTTTGCAAAACCTTAAAAATATGATCTGATATTCCGGGAAAGGTATGTAGAAAGTAAATCGTCAGCCCAAAACGTTCGCTGAGTACCTTCGCCACCTTGCGCAGTCGACTTCATCCTCCAGGCGCACGTTCAAGTAGACGGCCGATCTTTGGCGATCTGTCAACCTTAGAAAAGTTGAGCTCCTCTTATCGACCATCGTGAAGAAAAAACTGGCTTGAGATATCTTGAGATGAGGTCAACAACAAGTTTCGTTCTTGCGTCGGCCATCTGTCAGTTGACCTGGTGTTTGAGAAGGGTCCTGACAGCGAACTTTGAACCCACATTAATGATAGCTTTTCGTATCATCGAGATTTTGTAGCCAAACTATCCAATTAATGTTATCATATAATCCCGTTTTCCTAAAAAAAGCTCAAAAACGCATAATATATGAGGTTTTTTCTTGTTGCCATTTTCGTCGAAACGTGCAAAATTGGCAGCTGCGGATTGATAGATTTATCTCTCTAAGGGCTAAAGAGTCTTTTTTAAAAAGGGCTTTTGGTTTTCGCAAAAAGAGACGAATTCTCGTAGCAACAAAAAGAGCTAAATTCCTTTCAAACTCTTAAAAAATGCTACAGAATGCGGGAACAACAAAAAAGTTGCTGGCTATTTAAAACCTTAATAAACTCGGTACCATCCCAGATCACAGGTCAGGCCCACAGATTAATTTCAAGAAAGTGCAAATAGATCATAACAGAAATTCTTTGCAAGCCGAAACCGCTGAGAAACTAGATCGTCCATTTTAATATCAAGGTGCCAGCAACTTTTGGTTGATCCCACATTCTGTGGCATTTTTAAGAGTTTGTAAGGAATTTAGCTCTTTTGTTGCCACGTAGAAATCGTCCCTTTTGCGAAAACCAAAAGCCCTTTTTAAAAAGACTCTTTAGCCTTAGAGAGACAATTTAGCTCTTTTTTGGCCTCAATCTTATTGTTAAGATCGTAAAATAAGCCAAGGAATACTCATTCAGATGAACCCTTGTACGCACAACTACAAAAAAATTACCATGCGGCGCTTTGTGACGGCACTAGAAACCATAAGGATGCACGGGGGCCAATCGGCAAAAACCATGTTTTTGGTGGGGTTCGAACCTTGGGAGCCAAGTCTTCCCTGTGCAGCGTGCTAACCACTAGGCCTGCACAGAGACTGGCGGGCCTGTCTTGGGGAGCTAGACCCGCCCTGCTGACTCCGGACTGGGGCCCGCCAAAGGGGGAGGGTGGCGCCCCGTATGAAGAAGGGTTTAAAAGAGTTATACATCTCTCAGAGAAAAAGCATTCTTTCGTTGCAATTTCTTCTTCTACTTATTCCAGCATGGTCTAATGTATATTTGAGCAAAATTTCAGCCCAAACGGACATCACTAACCATTGTTTTTTACCGCAATTTAGCTTCTAAACTTCAAAATTAAATATAAATATTTAAAAGCCAATTTTGAAAAAAACTCTTCTTGCGGGTCCGGAGATTATCAGTCACCCAATAACTGTAAAAAATTTCAGCCCAAACGGATGGTGGGAAGGCACTTTTTGACGACTACAAAGGTTTTGCGGGCATACATACATACAAACAAACGCAGACCCCCCCCCTCGAAACGCAATTTAAATCGGCTGTTAAAATTCGAAGTTTAACTTTTTTTCAATTTTTAAAAGCTTATAGTATGCAAAAAGTGTCGCCGGTTCCGATGGTGTATTCAGTTTCGCGATCCGATGCATGGTTCTTTTTTAAATCCGGAAAAGGACCCCAAAAGAGTCGTATGGGGGGGTACCTCAAACCAAAAAGGGTTAGCGGGCTACGCCCGCTACCCCCGATAAGCGTATTTTCAAATATTATTGAAACAATTAAGATTTAAATTTGAAAACACGTCGTTTGGCTCGGTGACCGGATCCATTAAGCAGTAAATTCTGCTCTCCTAGACCATAAGACATGAATAGTCGTACCCTAAAAAGTGGCGGCAGATACCCCGAGAAAATGGTCTTCGTTCTCGACCAACGACTTCCTGGTCTAATTTTGTAGAGTAGGAGCTCCGGGAGTACAAGGATTTTGACCTTGCCCGTTGTTTTGCGCACCCGAAGTTTCGGCCGGCTGGCAACGAGCCGGTTCCGTTGCTAGCGAAATTTGCGGTATTGGGGCTAGCCTGGCGGGGGAAGAGTGGAGGCAAAGTACAGATCCCGGGACGGATAAAGTCTTTTTGCAAAAAGAGGGTGTTGAAGTTATACTACAGCTGTCATCACAAGAGGATTGGAGGAAGTCAAGGCTCTAGCTTATTAACAGGTCAGGATGGTAACACTATGTGTATTTTTGAAAGATATGGTGTTATCCCGGGAACGTTTCCAGGCCCTTTTCGCATTTGGCGATGTCACGCAGAACGTTCAATAGCGCCCGAAACATAACAAACCTCTCAGCTTGCTAAAATTGCTGAACGCGAGCGTTTACTGCTGGCGGCGGCAGGATGGTAGGATTTTTACAGCTTCGGCAGCTATACGTAACCCACGCGCTCCCCCTTTCCATAGCGTAATCGACTGCGAAAATTTAAGATTTTGTTTAAGGAATCTAGAAATTTATAGGAAGAGGAAGATTCGCTCGAGAAAATCCCATTCAACAATTTTTTAATTCAATTTTTTAACTTTTAATTGAGTTAAATGAAGTCTTTTTCAATTATCCTCGAATTTTGGTACCAATTTCACACGAGCGGCGTTTCAAAAACCGCGAACAACCGATCCACATTTTTGAGTGTGCGGTCAAGCTTAGCCGGAACAGAAGGATGGAGATTGAAATCTACTCCCCGGCCAGTGCCACCAGCTACTTCCGGGGAAAAGCCAGCCCGAGAGCGTCTGACCGGTTGGGGGTTCACCGAAGTTACTGACGTTCGAAGCGCCATAACATATATTGTACTTTCGATAGTAATGGAAAAAGCAGCCGCTAATCGACGTTACATATCAGATTTCGCTTGATGATGCTCCAGTTCAACCGATCCGAGTTCATCCTTGTTAATCTCATCCTAAAATTGCGTAGATTAGTTCGAACAGGATGGTAATTCTGTCTAAATAAATATTCTGTCTAAATAAATCTATAATAAATAAACTAAGATAACCTTTAACAAAATTAAACGCTGAAAATCGCTAAAATCAGTTAACTCGATTAGTAAAAAATACTTTCAAAAATTAGTATATTTAATTACTTCACTTTAGTTTCAACAAATTCGTATTCGGCTAAATAAAGTGATTTAATTGCTAGAGATTCCCAAATTTCTAATGCTTTAAAATTAAATAAATTTCAATTCGAATTCACGGTGGAGCATTCACAGAGTGAAATAGAAAGTCGTGAATTTTGAACTTTATCTGTTTTGCCTAAGACATGACATAATTAAAAACTCGGCTTACTTTTATATAGAAACTTATATGGTTTGTACAAATTAAGATGACTGATCTTTTTTTATATTCCAGAAAAACGAAAATTCCGTGAAGATGTTGCCCTCCTCCGAGCGTTGGCCATCCTCGCCGTCCTCGGCTACCATTTTTGGCCTCACGTTTTTGCCCTGGGATTTCTTGGAGTAGATTTGTAAGTTTTTGCATGAAATTTTACACTTTTTATTGAGATTCTTTGTAATTTCTGCATATTTAATCATGGGAATCCTGTCTAAAACCGAGCAGAATTTTCGCGAACTATTTTTGAACTTTTATTACAAGCGGATGAAGCGGATATGTCCTTTGTATTTTATGGTGATGGCGGCGGCAGGTTAGTATTGATTTAGGCTGTGGATAGCTATTAAAAATTTTTTGTTAAAACTTCGTTTTTTCCAGGCATTGCAATGATGTTTTCGTATACTCAACAGTGGGCGAATCGATATTTTTCACATTACCCATCGTCACTACTATTTTACATTAATTTTAATATGCTCAGATCAGAAGGCGACTATTTTGCAGAGGTAGTACATAATACAACATTAAAATTAGTAATATAGAGAAGACAGCTGGTAATATTTTGTTAAGGATACTGCAAAGATGCCGTTTTTACATACCTGGTCGTTGGCGGTTGAGATGCAGTTCTATCTGGTTGCGCCGATTATATTTTTGCTATCGAGGGTCAAGCTGAAGGGTGAGTTTTGGCCCTTGATTTGTATATATTGGAAATCCACATTCTAAATATTATTATAATGAAAAGTATATCAAACGAAGTTCATTAAAATCGCTGTTTTTTGCGCATCGATTTTTTGGCAATTTTTGGCGAAGTTTACTGTCGTTGCCTAGGCGTTTTCAAACTTTCGCTTACACACGTTTTAATTACGGAAATGACGACACTACTTACGGCAATCGATACCTTGGTAATATGGTAATATCAGGAAGTCGAAATTTTCTTATATTGCCACATTACCAAGGTATGGATTGCCGTAAGACGTTGCCGAAAAAAACTTTAGAGTTGTAAAACGTACGGTTTCAGATAATCGCCAAGTCGGACCCTGGATCCTCGTTTTAATTTTTGTATTGTCACTTTTCTACCGCTGCCAAGCCACCGACATCTCCGGGTTTTACCGCCCACTGGCAAGACTATGGCAATTTTTGGCCGGGATGATAGCTGCGTGTCACACGGAAGACGAGGAGGAGACCGAGATCATAGGTTAGAAGCTGAACTTTCACGGCCTCAAAATTTCTATCTTCCACTGTAAAACTTCCAGGTGTAAGTCAACAGAAAGAAAACGCTATCACGTTGGGAATGTTGTTCGTGACGTTTATAGTCTTCTTACCTGTTCAAGTTGAGGGGAAACATCTTCACTTGGTGCTCCAGATTATCGTTACGGTTGCTGGGGCGCTATTTTTATGGAAGGGAGCAAAAAGGTTAGGATTTTAGCCGATCACAGATCAAAGGAGAGAGCGGGTGAGAGAGTGAGAGAGATAGACAGCGAGAGAGCGAGATTGCGATAAAACCAATTTTAGTACCCTCACCTTCGAAAATCTACATTTCGGCTATATTGGCGCCATTTCTTATGCTCTATACCTCGTTCATTTTCCGATTCTGCGTATCGGCGAATACCTTGGCAATTTTTACAGTCATCAACCTCTCGGTAAGCAAAAAAGACCCTACCGTAATTATTCTGACTAGTTACCACCACCACTCTCTTTGCCACCTTCAGCACTGCAATTTTTGCGCATCACATCTACGAGAAACCTCTTCTGAAATTCGGGCTTTATGATAATGCATATAATACTTTGAAATATTTCCTGATCTGCTGGTTGCTCTTCTGGACGCGGGAATGGATCGTGAAGCCGGGATGTGGTCAGTGAAAGTTATCCATAAGTGTGATTGGCTTGACTCCGCCGAATTCAAATTCGGAAATGCGGGTAATCGGAGATTGTCAAGAGGAAAGACAGATTGCAAGAGAGCGGAGAGAGAGAGCGAGAGCGAGAGAGAGAGAGAGATCGAGAGAGATAGGAATCAGTTGCGAGATACTGTATTTCTGGGTCATTAAATTCCATAATCTAGCGATAACTTAGCCATAGTACTGTTTAGTTGAGAATGCGACAATCGCTGCGAATGCGAAATTCCGGAATAGTGTATATCGACTGGCAGGAGGAAAATTTATAGATGATGGCTTTGGGAAAAGCAAACCCCCTTTTGGACATTATTCATATCAGGTAAGCCCATTTAATGGACCTTTGGCCGATAAAAATAGCCACAATTATGAGGTAACGATTCTTAGACTTACATCATGCATTACCTACTTCTAGAATAACACCGGCTCTTTGAAGATCGTGATCATTGGAAATTCTTGGGCAACGCAACAAGCGCATGTAAGTCAGGCCCCGGGTTTGTATTTTGAACCTAAACTTAAGCAGCAAATATGTTTCTTTTTAAAGTTAGAGGGCAGTTTCCCCCCACCACCCCCCGGCTGGCATCCAACTTTTGTTTTCTCGGCTGAAAGTTGTTAAGATCAAGTTAACGCGATTAGTAAATGCTTAAAAATTAGTATAGTTAATTACTTCACTTTAGTTTAACAAATTCGTATTATTCTAAACCAATTGGTTTAATTTAATAAAAAATTCCACAGTATCTAATGTCTCCAAATTAAATAAATTTCAATTCGAATTCCCGATGGAGCATTCCCAGAGTGAAATAGAAAGTCGTAATTTTGAACGACTCATTCTTCAATCTATCTGTTTTCCCTGGGACATGACATAATTAAAAACGAAGCGGAATTTTATATCGAAACTTATATGATTTGTACAAATTAAGATGACTGATCTTTTTTTATATTCCAGAAAAACGAAAATTCCGTAAAAATGTTGCCCTCCTCCGTGCGTTGGCCATCCTCGCGCCAAATCCTCAGCTACACATTTCAGCTCACGTTTTTGCCTAGGGTTTCTTGGCGTCGATTTGTGGGTTGTTGCTTTAATACTTATTTTTTTTATTTTTTAGATTTTTGTAATTTTCCATATTTAATCGCAGGAATCCCACCAATCTAAAACTGAGCAGAATTTTTCACGAACCTATTTTTGAACTTTATTACAAGCGAATAAGAAGCGGATATGTCCTTTGTATTTTATGGTGATGGCGGCGGCAGTTATATGTAGTTAGGCTGTGGGATAGCTATTAAAAAATTTTATTAAAAATTCCGTTCCTTCCAGGCATTGCAATGATGTTTTCGTATACTCAACAGTGGGCGAATCGATATTTTCACATTACCCATCATCACTACTATTTTACAGTGAATTTTAATATGCTCCAGATCAGAGAAGGCGACTTTTTTGCGGGGAGTAGTACATATTGTAACATTAAAATTAGTAATATAGAGAAGACAGCTGATAAATATTTGTTAAGAATACTGCAAGATGCCGTTTTTTACCGCCTGGTCGTTGGCGGTTGAGATGCAGTTCTATCTGGTTCCGCCGAATATATTTTTTGCTATCGAGGGTCAAGCTAGGTGAGTTTTGGCGCAGTTTTTATATAGCGAAGTCCATTTTCCTAGAATCTATTACTATAATTAAAAAGTATATCAAACAAAATTCATTAAAATCACCAATTTGGGCATCGATTTTTTGGGAAATTTTGGCGACGTTTACTGTCGTTGCCTACGAGTTTTCAAACTTTCGCTTACACACTTAATTAAAAACTTAATTGCGGAAATGACGGCACTGCTGACGGCAATCGATACCTTGTAATGTGGCAATATCAGAAAGTCGAAACCATTGCTTTAGAGTTGTAAAATCTGGAGTTTCAGATGATCGCCAAGTCGGACCTTGGATCCTCGTCTTAATTTTTGTATTGTCACTCTTCTACCGCTGCCAAGCCACCGACATCTCCGGGTTTTACCGACCACTGGCAAGACTATGGCAATTTTTGGCCGGGATGATAGCTGCGTATCACACGGAAGACGAGGAGGAGACCGAGATCATAGGTTAGAAGCTGAACTTTCACGGCCTCAAAATTTCTATCTTCCACTGTAAAACTTCCAGGTGTTAGTCAACAGAAAGAAAACGCTATCACGTTGGGAATGTTGTTCGTGACGTTGATAGTCTTCTTACCTGTTCAAGTTGAGGGGAAGCATCTTCACTTGGTGCTCCAGATTATCGTTACGGTTGCTGGGGCTCTATTTTTATGGAAGGGAGCAAAAAGGTTAGGATTTAAGCGGATCATGGATTAGGCGAGAGAGCAGTTGAGAAAAGAGTGAGAGATAGGGAGCGAGAGAGCGAGATTGCGATGAAACCAATTTTAGCACCCTCACCTTCGAAAATCTTCATTTCGGCTATATTGGCGCCATTTCTTATGCACTGTACCTCGTTCATTTTCCGATTTTGCGTATCAGCGAATACCTCGGCGATTTTTACAACCATCAGCCTCTCGGTAAATAAAAAATTAGCTACCGTAATTATTCTGATCTAGTTACCACCACCACTCTCTTTGCCACCTTCAGCACTGCAATTTTTGCACATCACATCTACGAGAAACCTCTTCTGAAATTTGGGCTTTATGATAATGCATATAACACCTTAAAATATTTCCTGATCTGCTGGTTGATCTTCTGGACGCGGGAATGGATCGTGAAGCCGGGATGTGGTCAGTGAAAGTTATCCAATGCTTGACTCCGCCGAATTCAAATTCGGAAATGCGGGAAATCGGAGATTTTCAGGAGGAAAGACAGAATTGCGAGAGAGCAGAGAGAGACAAAGAGAGAGAAGAGAGAGATAGAGAGATAGGAATCAGTTGCGAGATAATGTATTTCTTGGTCATTAAATTCCATAATTTAGCGATAACTTAACTATAGTACTGTTTAGTTGAGAATGCGACAGTTGCTGCGAATGCGAAATTCCGGAATAGTGTATATCGACTGGAAGGAGGAAAATTTATAGATGATGGCTTTGGCAAGAGCAAACCCCCTTTTGGACATTATTCATATCAGGTTAGCCAGCTAAATAGACCATTGAGTCGATAAAAATAGCTACTAACTACGAGGAAACGATCCTAAGACTTACATCGTGCATTACATACTTTTAGAATAACACTGGCTCTTTGAAGATTGTGATCATTGGTAATTCGTGGGCGACGCAACAAGCGCATGTAAGTCAGGCCCCGGGTTGGTATTTTGAACCTAAACTTAAGCAGCAAATATGTATGTTTTTTTTTAAGTTAGGGTGCAGTTTACCCCCCCCCAGCTGGCATCCAACTTTTGTATCTCCGCTCCCTGTTCAGCTACAGGTGTGTAAAGTATACCAAGATGCTCGCCAGAGCAAGAAGCCCATTTTTGTATACCTTACACACCTGTAGATGAACAGGGAGCCGAGATACGGTAGGTGGTGATCGGCTGGGGAAAGGGGGGGGGGGTAAACTGCAATCAAGCCTTTTTTAATTTAAGGCAAAAAATATTGTAATATTGGGTAGCGCAATAAAATTTTGTACTTTGGCTTCAGATTGTCCGAAAGCTGTTTCCGCCCTCCACTACCAGTTCCATGGACTTATTCTCACTAGCTGGTCACTGTATCGGCATGCACCAACAAGATCGTAATAACTCAAAAATGTATGCAAAATTAATCATTTTAGCCGAGACCGAATTCGTGATGAGCTACCTGGAAGGGCTGCAACCGGATTACATATTTGTTTTGTTGCGGTAAGACCCACAAAACTACTAATAATAAAGAAAAAAGTCATCCTTCAGCTCGGAACATTAAAAGTTTTAAGATATGTACTGGAGCTTCAGGACTATCGATATGTCAAAAGGCGGGATGATGAAATTCTGGAAAGATATAGGGCTGGAATTGGCAGAATGAGGTACTTTGAGTAGTAACATAACTTTTAGCAAAATCATGCTTTAGCAAAACAACGCAAAAGCTCTTCCTCGAACTCGACAGCCCCTATAAATGTGATGGTTACAAAATGGACTATCTGAATAGATTCATTGATGTTTTAGAGAAAAATGGCAATGTATCGACGCTGGACTTCAAATATGATGTAGGAGCTTACGGATTTAGGGTTATCTGATTGGCTAAAAATTACAAAGCGCAAAAACGCCATTTCTCAAAAAATAAAAGATTGATGTTCTTGAAAATCTGGATACTGTCGCCAAACATTGACATTTAGGAACCAGCCTTTCTTCCGCCGGATCCACGAAAGCGCGCTAGAAATGTATTGAGATGATGCAAAAATTGCTACCCGATCGATTTGTCGGAACCGTTTATAGGTAAGCTACGGCGCGAATCATCAGAGATTTTTGGACACGTTAAAAATATTAATGAAATAATTTTATACAGGTTCAATCCATCAAAGGCAATTAAAATTTAGACCGCCAGAACCAAATCCTCAAAACCTACGACAAAATTCGGAAGCTCGCCTACTTTGACAACACTTGCCACCTGACGGATGTGGGACTCGGGCGAATTGAGAAGCCGTTCCAGCAAGCCGTCAGAAAGCCTTAAACCATACGCTTAAACATTGATGCCAAAGATGCTGTTAAATGCTCATAGACTATCAGTACTATTTTATGAAAGGGAAAGTTGAAATCGAACAGCAGTCCATTTCCGAAGAATTGTTTCCCTGGGTGAATGTTCTTACAATCAAAGTACGGCCGAAAGTCGACTTAATTGCACGAGGTTACATCCCGCACTTCCCCAGAAATCTACCGAAATTGAGCTCCTTGAATTTTTTACATATAAATAGGAGTCGACGACGTTAGGCATTCCCATATTTTGGTTTGGTGAATTTTATGAAATTACTCATAAAAGGCCTCATAACAAAGCACCCCTCCCGCATTTCGCCATTACATCCTATCGGTTCCAAAATTCGACCAGGGGTGCATTAGACCCTAAATAACCACAATCCTGACTTATCGCCCGCGAGCTACAGTAATTTTCAAGATACAGTGAAAAAAATGGTAATGCGTTTTTCATAAAGATTTCGTCCGAATCGACCCTTCAAATATGAAATGAAATAAAGCGGCAGGCCTTCTTGACCCCTAGAAATTTTCACCTGATGAAAATTAATCGAATAACTCTTGATTTCAACAATTTTGTAACTCAAAGTCACCCCGATATTAAGCGAAATTAGGAATTCGCAGCCGGAAGTTGATGCAAATCGATGCAAAGGCCAAAAAAATGGCCGAAAAAAATTGTTAAGAATCGGGTAAAAAGAGCATTTTGGCGATAACTTGAAAACTACTGTAGCGATCGGGCTATAACTCAGGATTGTGGTTATTTCTGGTCCGATACACCCTTGTGCAAAGTATGGAATTGACCGGATGTATGCTTAGCGTGCTTTTTTTGGGACACCCTGTAGATACTAAGAAATTATACCGATCAAATCAGAATAATTCTCGAAAAAAAATTGGCTGTTCATACTAGCTTGGTACCTAAAAAAAGACGGTGATATCCTAATTGCTTCCAGGGGTGCTAAGCAGCATAGAAACCGGAATCTTTGTTTTTAAAGACGCGTAGCAAATTCGAGAATCCCGACGTTCATCGGCATCAGCCGCTTCATCTATGTGAAAATTCGAGCCAATTCTGGCCCCAGATTATTCGAGAGTCCCTAGTAAAAGCTATTATCCCTCCGAACCGCACTGCATTCTGGGGAGATAATGTTTTTGGCTGGGCGGACTGTAGTACCTGGGATCCGGATTTTTGATCACCCGGCACAAGCCCGCTCCAGGGACGGGGGGGGGAGAACTCGAAAAACACGGGGCGGATGGTATGATTGATCAGTTGGACGGATCAGATTGGATATCCACGTTTCTCAAATGACAGATGATAGCTGGGGATAGACGGAGGAATACACACTTTGTCCTTGGGGCTTTTTAAGTTGCCCAGGCAAGTCTAACATTGTAAAATATTGTAAAAAACTATTGGATAAAAAATTGTTTTCAAAGATTTGGCGCCAGACCCGGTATTGAAAGAATACATAAATAAAAAAAATTCAGGCAATCCTAGGAAATACAGTAGATTGAGCACTTATTGAGCTTTTGCTTTTAAATTATCGCAAACGCCTAAAAAGAGTTTTAGCGCCCTGGGATGGCTGACGGAGGGTTACGGTAGCTAAGGGCAAGAGCCCTGCAACAGAGAGTGTGCAGTTTTCAAGCCGCGATGCACAGAAATGGACCCCGATCGGTGTTATCTGAGACTGAAATCGGGAAGGCCGCCGATCTGCGTACATCTAGAACTCAACCCGAGTGCTCGATTTTTCGCATAGCTTACTAGATTTTATAAACTCAATTGGACTTCATTTTAGAAACGTAACAACGTAATTTTAGAAAAAGCGATGCAAAGGGACGCTTGCAATTGCTGTAAAGATTACGGTATCTTAGAAAAACAGCTATAAGCCGACCACATCATTAGTAGTATCGATAGCAGTATCAATAGTACGTTTCTATCCATAAATTTAGCCAAACGACCGACGTCTTAAAAAATTGCCTCATCAAGGATACTATGGAAATGCCTGGATCGTATAAAGCGTTTTTGTGTAAGAAATCTTCCTTTCAAACCAACAAGTACATTACATGGTCTACAGGGTGTCCTAATAAAAAAACATTCCCCTCTAACTCGACGCAGAACTTTCGGATCGAAATGGTAGTTACACCATTCGAAAGCCCATCAAACGCCGAGACTGCAACAAATTTAAAACCATATTTTTATTTAAACGTGGAACTTTACAACGCCCAAAACACATAAAGCAACGGCCTCTGCGTCTAATCAACGGCTACCTACGGTCATTTTGTTTGGAGAATTTTAGGCAAATTAGCTCGTATGCAAGCGCGAACAGCGGTAAAATTTTACAAAATGGCTTTTAAAATGGCGGGTTTAAATAACAACATTGTTTTAAAAGTTGTTGCAAACTCGCCGTTTCAAGGGCTTTCGAATGGTGTTACTATCATTACGATCCGATACTTCTGCGTCGAGTTAGAGGGGCCTTTTTATAGGGACACCCTGTATAGACCTCTGTTAGGTACAGGTTTGACAGGGGACCCAAGTTTGCCGGAATCATAAACTACGCAACTACCCAGGCTCAAGGGGAGTGCACTCACAAACGGGGTCAGTGTTGCCGACCGCGGGCTGGGTTTTTGGGCGGGGGGGGGGGGGGGGGTCGACCCTTCGGGGAACAGATCAGGGCGGAGGCCTGCCCAGAGGGCGCAGAGACGATCTACGCGCTGGCTCGGCGGCGCACCGGGCCACACATCCGCTTCCCTATAGATGTCCCACACGTGCTGCGTAAAGCTACCGTCTTTCTGCACGAAAATATGTCCCAAAAATGCGATTTTTGGGGCATCCACTTTTTTCCCTTTCAAACTGCCAGATTCAATCAATCATAAAATTTGAAGATTTATAAATTTGCGAAAGCTACTTGAAATTAAACACCAAATAATCGGCATAATAAATGGCGCGCACTAGCCGCGCGGTACTCGGCGTTTCCACAATCGCCGCTTTCAACCTCGATTTTCGGTCGTTGTCCCTCTGCGCATGCGACGTGCTTGACTCGGTCAAATGCCGTAACACCTACAAAACCATAACGTTTTTAAGGATATTTTCCATTTACCTTTGCGACAATTTCCTTTGGTACTCCCGCCTTTTCAAATAGCCCCTCAAATTGTTTCTTCATTTTCAGACGATCCTCAGACCAGTAGATGACCTCGTACTGCTCCAGGTTGCTGCCCAGATCACAGAAACTGAAAAGCAAGGAAGAGAAGGGAAAAAATTGACAAAACCGACTCGGCTTGAGGCAGAACATGCAGTTTGATATCGGGATCACGATTCACAAATGAGATTCGATGCATTAGTGCGTCGTGCACCTTCTCGGCAAATTCGTGAATGTCGCGGCCTTGGCATTTTCGTAAGAGCCTGAACCTGGTGAAGGCGTCCAGCAATCACTCACGAGCAGAAATGGCCGTACATCGATACAAAACGGTCGATGGGGTCTCGGACGACGGCGAATTTTATCTTTTTCTGCAGTTTCCATTTTGCCACGCCGTTATTGAATCTTTTGAAGGTGTTGTGGGCAAAGCAGGGGCTGAATTTTACAAAAGAATTATTAGAAAACTTAGCCGGAACAGAGAAATTGCGCTTACGAAGCCGAGAGATCGTATTCTATATATTTTCTTTTGATCATGTGAATTTTCTGACTAATTTCCTATAAATTATACTGTAAACGATCGAATATTTCAATAATATTTCAATAATAATTAAATTTTAGTTAATAAATTTTACTTGTAATATATCTTATAAAATAAAAATCAATATGAATCCTACTTCCCATATATAAAAAAAAGGGGTTTTTTTTGTGTGTTTGTTTGTTTTACTCTCCGCCCCTCTGGTGGTTTTTGAGTATTTTATAAAAGGGGGGGGTGGTGGGGGTTTTTTTTGGTTTTTTTTTTGGTTGGGGGGGGGGGGGGGGGGCCGACCAAAAAAAAATTTATATAGGATGGGTTTTTTTTTTAATAAAAATTTTTTTTTTTTTGGGGGGGGGCCCCTTCCTTTGGAAAGGAAAGGGGGGGCGGGGGGGGGGGGGGGGGGGAGGGGAGGGGGGGGGGGGGGGTTTTGGTTTTTTTTTTTTGGGAAGGGGGGGGGGGGGGGGGGGGGGGGGGGAATGTCTCGGGGCGGGGGGGGTTGAAATAAAATATATGGGCAATAAAAATATTCAATTATTTGGTTTTTAATTAGCTTTAAAGCCTATTTTTTGGAATTTGGTTGCATAAAAACGGTAGTCTATTCCCGATCAATAAATCGTAAAATTTGTCCCCTTAATAAATGCAACATTTAAAAAGGCATTGTTCGTGTAAATCGTCTTTGTAATATTATTAATTATTTGTCGACACCAAAACTCCTAACAACTGATAGCAATTTAACACCCACAATTCCCCATCCAGCCTGTCGGAGATATTCTGCGCGTAGGTGATCCCATGGTATTCTCGAATCACATCGCATAGAATGTTGCCCACGATCGTTGAGCCGGTTTTTGGAATTTTACAAAATTCGAGGCCGATGCCGGTTTCTTTCTAAAACGTTCGCTAAAGGATAGAAAGCACCACCTTACCATGCTCCTGACCTGGAGCCCCAGCCAGACATCTTCGACTGAAATGGAAAAAATATGTGGAACAGAGCGTGATGGAATGCACATTTTTTAGGAATTCTGGTCCCCTTGAATAAGGTACAAAACACCCCACACCCGTTAATAGAACATCTCCAATCTCTCAGCTTACTTGCAATGTTTACGTCAACAAAATAGCTAGCATATGTGCCGCTTTAATTCAGAAAAAAAAATGTAATGAAATCGTAAAACCCAGAATCGAAAATTTCTAGCGATCAAACTTCGTTGAATACGGTACAAACCCCCCCCCCCTCGGTAATAGAACAGCTCTAAGCACCCAGCTTACTTGCAAAACTGACGCCAGCAAAATAAAGCAGCTGCAAAAATCCATATTTCATGGTGAATGTCGCTTTTTATTAGTTTCAGAGAATTTATTGGCTTTCCCTTTCCGACGCTACCGTAACCCGGTCAGTCATTCTCTTTCCCCGGGTTATATACGTGCCGCAAAATCCAGCCGATGCCAAAAACTCCCAGGCAAACTGTCGTCACTTGCTGATAGTTCTTCACACAAACAGAAAAGCAAAAGCCTAGCAGAGGCATCAGATTGTCTGGGGAAAATGCTGGAGGTTCATTGACGGTGCTCCGGAGTGGATTCGCCTAACTGATCGGACGTACGGTGGATGGTTGGTAGGGCTGCGGAACATGGTAGGGTAAAATTTCTGGCAGCTCAAAGGGACCGGAAGGTCAGAATTATAGATTATAGGTTGTGGGTTCGTTAGAGGATTTTAAATTTATCGTGCTGGATACTAACAGATCAAATTAAATAAAGCATTTTCGCTTTGTCTTCGAGTCAATCAGGTAGTGGAAACCTATTACCGCTAACGAGGAGTGTTTTTTGAGCTTTACGACCAGAAATACAGAATTCGATACAGAATTCGATTCTTAACAAGTCTACGTTATCTTTTTTGCGGAATAAATATCCCTGATCTTATCCATTTTTAAAAATGCACCCCAAGGCCTCTCTTTTTGCTCGAAGGGCACTCATGGGAAGAGACGGTAACGAGTTTTTTTAATTTTATAAATATTTCTAAATTTTCGGAGACAGCTATTTCGCAAAAATAAACAACGTGATCTTGTTCAGAATTCAATCCTCTATCAGAGGAGCTAGGTCGCGTAAGGTTTTGCCGATGGCTCAAAAAACACTCGTTGTAAGACAGCATACTTAACATTAAGAGTATATAATGACAACAGCAAGAAAAATAGTAACCAAGCACTTTTCATAGCTAATCAAAACTTTAATCGAACGCAAAAGCAAATTTCTTGAACATACGGTACCGCTAAAATAAAGCCCCCTAGAGCAGCTCCGACACTTTTCCGGGGGGCTACCAACCGGAATCGTATGTCCGCCAGGCGCGCTTATTCCATTTTCAGTACAAATGATCCATCATCGTATCGGGGGCCTGCCTTTTTTGCTCTCCTGGATCATCTTGCTTTCTTGATCAACAATCACACAGGGGTTTGGAAAGGTCACATCAAGGCAAAAATAATAGTGCCCTGCCCCTATTTTACCATCGTTATTATTTGCGTATTCTTTATTATTCAAAATTATTTTTGTCGCCTTGGTGTTTTGTGCTGACCGTTTCGGTGTTAGTACTTCAATGTTATTGTTGAGAGATTTAAGAGAACTGTTAAAACTTTCTGAAGAGTGTTTTTCGAGCCTCTTTTATCTACCTTCATCGAAAATATATTTATTATTCTCCTCCTATCTTCCATCTCTACAGTAAACCTTTTGCAAAAATGATGGCCGGCATAATTTTAGAGTCGCCTTCCGCGCTCGTCAGGAATTTCTGCGGATTCCTCGAGAGCTTTTCCGTTTTCCATCTTTCCACTCCAGACCGACCTGAGGCGTTTCAGTGGCCTACAAAGTATAAATTAATGAGCGTAAAAAAGAGGTCAAAGGAACTAAGTTCAAAGAGTATGTTTGTCGATTTCCATGTGTGATAAAGGCTTACCTCTCACTAGCCAGGACAACCTTAACGATCCGTAGGTTCGGTGAGAATTCCAGAACAACGCGTCTTCGCCTAAAAAAATATGGATATCACTAAAACCTAGAGGCAATAAGATATAATAAAACATAATTCAACGGCACACCGAGGACAAAAATTCCGTCGAATTTGAGCAGACACCGCACCATGGCCATCATACGCAAATCGCCCCACGGGTCGAGAGCCTCGTTGAACCTGAAAAATTATTGTAAGATAGCTTACCATGCAGAAAAGTGTCATAAAACTGCAAGATTAAATTCAGAAAAATGCTGGGATTTATGCAGTTTTTCGTCATCTAAAACACGGGGGAAATAAAATTTATTTAGAGTGCTTGGGAGATGACGTAGATTTAATCTTTAAACGTAGTATGCTATTTTCTATTGCTCGTATCTACCTGCCAAGCCCGCTCCTCTCAATTGTCGTAAAAGCCGCAGCGAAATCGAGCGAATTCACCGTGCTAAAAATTGTTAAAACGCGGGCATTAAAACCTACTCTCGCTGCTGCTTGCAAATGTCCAGCGGGTGCATGAAGGTCAGGTTGTTGGCTGACTAAATTTGCCGCTTGATGATAATGTAATTTATCATTTCAAAAGTTTCATGAATACATAGCTACATAAATCTACATAGCATTCTTAACCCGCCTGTATTTCCACTTGCCGGTACCCAATCGACATCATCGAAGCCGCGCCGTGCTGGAAAGCTGCTGCTTCGACCTGAAAAATTGAGTTGTAGGCGTCAAAAATTCCTAAAGAAGCCGTTCTAGCTTGTAGAGGTTCAGAAATTGTAAAATCGGAGTCCAAATAGCAAATAATTTTTTGTATGCCCAAGATGTCGGCGCATTAATAACCCCTCCACGCTTGCCATTGATATAATGCCGATATTGGTCAAAAAGCTCGAACGCCGCTTCTGAAACAAAGCATTTTTAAGGAACAACTAAAAAAATATTTTAATATTTGGGATATTTTTTGCGAGTAAAAATCTGAGAAAGCTACAAAACAGATCAAAATTAACATACCCCCAAATCCGCCATGATCATTTTTGAACAACGCCTCCCTCCGGCTCAACCCAACCTGAGCGTCAATATCGTCCCAAAACAGTCGATCCGTGCGTAGGGTTTCCATTTTGTTACTGTAAACGAAAATTGGTATGAAGGTTTAGGCGTACTCTGGATAGACAGCAACCCTTCCATAGAGGCTGAAATCCGGCAGCAACTTTTCGCTCGGTTTCCGCGTCTTGTTCTTCATGGGCCCGGATAGATGGACGTTTTCACAGTTTACTGCCAATTCGGACGAATATAATTTATTGTTCACTAAATTAGAGCATAGACAGGAAAAAATATAAATTTTTAGTTCAATTTAAATAAAATTTTGTTAAAAAATAGATTTTTCAGGGGTTTGCTGATTAAACTATCGTTTGATTTGTACCTCTTTGCATGTAGACCCAATGGTGGCTTCTAGGTATCGATTGTCATTCGGATCGTACTCAAAACTGAATATTTTCAGATTTAATGTCTTTCAAGGTATCGCAACAAACCCCGCAAGCACGTTCGGTTCATCATTTTCCAACGAATTTAATGCCGAGCGACAGGCGACGAAGAACACGACACCGAGGCTAAAAAAAATGGTTTTTCCAGGGTTGCTGCAATTGATTTAATTAACGGCAAAATGAAAATTAAAACTGAACATACAACGAAATTCCTGACCAGTCGTTATGTGGTATTCGCATTGTCGGGTGATAGGTTACAATTTCTCTTTAGACCCATTTTTCGCTATAGTATAATTTGGTAAAGGTACCATTTTTTTAATGTCGAACTTTTTTCGGGTAAATTTTTACAAGCAATATAGTTTCATTTTTCCGAGAACTACCAAATTTTTAATATTACGTTGCTAGGAATTTCTGTGTGCATAAAAAAATTCGGTCCCCCGATAATGCAAAAGCACTTTGAATGTAAATTTATTCAAACTCGGCAAAAATTTATTTTGCCCCGATAATGCAATAATTTACATAAGCTAAACCCCATCAAACCAACCAACCTGCACGCAATAATCGTCAACCCAACTCGGTTCGACATCTTCTCCGTCCGATACCTCATCGTATCCGGCATGTAGCTCCAGAATCGCGGTGTTTTCATGGATACCCAAGGCGAGACGATCAGATTTGGGTGGGCCTGGGTTGCTCCTGGAAAGTCTCTAGGTACCCGACGGCGGATCGAAAGTGCGGGCGATTGTATCGGCGGTGCCCCCACGTACGGCCTGACCACCTCCACGTCCCGCGCCGGTGTACAATTTTCGATCCGCTTTTCCGGCAGTACCTGTTCCGCTCCAGCCCTCATGTTGGCCACGTTTTAAATCGATTCCTGGGGTTTTATTGGCTTATTTGGAAGTCTTCTCGGCCAATTTTCAGGCCAATGCCAACAGTTAGATTTTTTAGAATGGACTCTTACCTGTCCGTTCCGCTACTCCAAAAACACTCCGCATCGCCGGCATTCCGGAATACAACGTACTTTGCGGGTTTTATCTTGGCGGCCTGTGTACTGTACCTGGGCTCCGGGCTGCTACTAACGACAGAAGAGAATTTGGTGACGGTACACCAAGAAGGGATTCTGGATGCAGCGCCGGCATGGAAGGTTGGGATTTTTAATGGGTTTTCAAAGATTTCACACTCATTTTACAGTTGTTTTTAGAGCTCTGAACACAGGGAAATCACGGAAAAGACGCCTGTAATTCTACTACATAGCATCGGAAGCCACGGAGCCGATTCATGATCTCGAGCTACAATTTGACAATTCCGAAAGCGTTGGTGAGGTTTTAAACTTGAATGTTTTACATTTTTTTGAACACTAATTGCGTATATTTACAAATGTAAAATACCGGTATTGGGCTGTTAGCGGGGGGTGGAATCCATTTGTCTGAACTAATACTCGCAAACCTCTCTAAGGGAAGAGAACTGATCTTTAGTATAGCAGTTGAAGTCCCTGTTAGCTATAAAAATTACACGGAAAATTATAACAATGTTTGAAATTTCTGGGAAAGATATAAAAATTTGTGAGTTTCTGGCATTCAGAAACGCCTAAAAACGCTATTATAACAAAATCTATTTTCTAAACAGTGAAGGATAGGCAAAAAATCAAATTAGCGATAAGCTGTCGTATAAAAATATCACCCCCCGCTAATAGTCTAATACCAAGATCCTTAATCACGTTTGTAACGACACCTGAATCCCGGCCTCACTCTACTGCCGAGTCCCCAAAACTGGCTCTACCATCATCCACACAATTCTTTGCGATCTCCTCCGGATGCTGCATGGCATCCAATTTGAGCAGAAATTGGATGCAGGCTCTGGAAGTAGCAAAGTAGGCTTGGCTTACTAGAGCATCGCCAATTCCAAAACCAGTCACTTGAATGTTTTAGCCCATGCTTCCTCAACGACAGCTTCTATCCACAACGGCATCGCCACATGGCCGGTGAAAAACCCGCCACTTCATTTTACGGCTGTGCGAGATCCCACCGATCGATTCGTGTCAATTTATGGCCATTTTTGCGTGTAGGTTTATACAAAACAAAATGGTATAGAAGTTTTGATTTAGTACCAACAGCCAGTGCGGCGACAAGACGATTCATCAATTTTGCCGAAGATGTCTATCTATCCTGGGCCGGGCACATGTCGTTTGTCACCGAGAATCCGATCGTCAGGCTTCTCACGCTTTTCCACATACCGAGTAAGAGGCATTCAATAGGAGCATCACTGTTGTCAATACTACCCTGCTTTCAAAAATTAAGTGACAATTACTCTTTTCAAAAATTTTAAAAAATCATATTTGAATATAATTCAATTAAATCAATTTCATTCTTTTTATCCAAAATTTGTCTCAGGAAGCTTTTTCATTCTATTTGTTCTCATTTTCATTATTCACCCTGTTAGCTGACTTTAACGGTAATTCCAGGGGTACCCCACAATTTCGCAACGTACCTCCTTCAGGATTCTGCGGCCTCTACCAGGACCACAAAAAGTACGAGGTCATCTACTACCCCGAAGATCGCTCTGACATTACGCGACGCCAATTCCTAAATATTTTCGACAAAGCTGAGGTCCCGCGAGCCGCATCTGGAACGGGTCAAACCTCAAAAATATTATTTGAAACACAGAGTTTTAGGCGCTAAACCACCTGACCATGTCGAGCACGTTGCATGCCATGAAGAGCGCTAGCAAAAAGGTCGAGATGAAGAAAGAACTGCTTTCAAACGCGAGAACCGAAAAGATTGTCCGAGCCATTTACCATTCCGATTACCGTGCATTTAATTTTGAATGAAAGCCTAGAAATTATTCTCTATTGTCTGTTTTTGCCATGTGAATAGATAATCTATTAAAAAACGATTTATTG
>CATQJA010001540.1:0-12410 GCA_958295435.1 Mesorhabditis spiculigera
AGAATTTAAAAATCATGAATACTAGGAATAAAGTATGGTTTTACCTACATGTAATGACAATTTTCGGCTGAAATTTATCCGAAACATATCCGGCCAATAACGTGGCAATCAGCGATCCCCAGGGAAGAAGCCGACAGGATGGCCGATTTTTGCTGGGGCTCCAGTCGAGTGTACCCTTAAGGAGCGGAAAACCTTATGATTTTTGAGGATAGCATACCGTATTCTCCTCGTTTAAGGTAGTGTTATAAAGCTCATGTGATAGAGTGGCGTTGATCTGAAAAAAAAAACGCAATTATTTAGCGAAAGTGGCGAAAATCTATCGCATAAAACGTTGTCTTGGAACACCATAATAAATTTCTCCGCTTAACTTACCATACACGGCAGTCCCATGCTCAAATTCAGCCTCATACATTGAGCAATAGCTCCGGAGAGCATCATCAGAATGCCTACCCGTAATCTTTGAGAATGTATGGAAAATAAAGCTGGTTTCTTTGGCTCCGGCAGCGGTCTAAAATCAAACGATATTAATTGATTTTGTAAGGAAAGCACAATTCCTTTATTGGAATCTTTAAAATTCAAAACTATTATAACCTATTAAAAACTTACAAGCAGCGCCACGCTTCTTTAAGATTACTACCGAAAATACTTCCGGAAACGTGGGAAAATCTCGCAAATTTTAATTCTTTCGTTAATCGTTTGCAGCTCAGGAAGTATAGCTATTTTTAAGGTGTGAATGAAAAATAATGTCTTAAAACGTACCACCTCCTCCGGCATATCGAGACAAACTCGGAGTAACCGTTAAAAATTAACTGGGTTGCGGTGTGCGCGCGGCACGCCCGTTCGATAGCCGCGCGGATCTCGCTCGGGATGGGGCCATCAATCCAAATGTGGGGGCGATGAGCACCCAAATTTTTCTCTTGTTTTTCGAAACGCTTTCCCTGATCTGTGCTGATAGACACATCCAACTCATGTCTGGACGGGTCGACAAGGCCAGGGAAAACTGTGGGGGTCGTGAGATGATTTTTGCAAGTGGTGGGTTGCGTAGCGGGAAGAGCCCCGGACCAGAGTGTTCGAACAACCCAACCTTCGAAGTCTTTGGAGGTGGAAAATAATCCCAGCTCGTTGAATCAAACATTTTGTTTAAAAAATCGGGAACATGGTCGTTTGTGAAACCGGCAAAATGGCGTGTTAAAGAAGCCTTTCTAAAAATCCCGATATTTTGAGATACAGGCCTATTTCGATGTTTCATGTTTCCACGACTTTTGAGGCCCTTTCGACTTTATCTTAGCCTTTCAAGCAACCCTTGAGCTCGCTTAGAAACCTTTAAATTTTTAGATTTCGAAAAAGTAGATGCTCTAGGCATTTTCCCACCTGAAAACCCAACGTATTGGACGTTCAGCAATTTGCGATATCCCATTCTCCGATCCCTAAAACTGCGCCATTTGCATTTCCGTAACGTTCCGATTTGAAAAATAAGACGAGTTTTGAGGACGACAGCTCTGGCTCATAAACTTTATTGGCTTTCCTTTGTTTTGTTGTTGACCCCGTTGGGGTGGGTGGTCTGGGGATCGATGTCCTCCTCCCCATCCTCCAAAAGCACCACCCATTTTTCTGAACTTCCGGCGTGCCCTGGGGGGCATTTTGATGGGCTGCCACTCACACACGTTCCCCGCTCGGAAAAGCCCTTCTTCGAAAAGATCACCATTTTTGGCTACGATTTTTGTGTTGCTATCGACCTTTTTTATTTTGGTTTCGATATTCTTCCCAAAAAAATAAATTTTGGGTCATTTGCAGTACATCTTTATATTTTTTTCTAATCACAGATTTTTGGTTAATTTTTATGTTTCCGTTTTTATAAGAAAGTGTTCCTTTGTTGCTCTGTATCTTGTTTATTTTGGTTATCAGGTTGTCGCATTCATTCCTGTGCTATAATGGCTCCGATCGCATGGCTGACTCACGAACCGTTGTTGATTTTGCGCCATAAAAAGACGGGGGTTCAGCCTTACAAATGGTTCCATAGTCGCGGGTCTGATACAAGGACCAGACAAGTTTTTTGTCACAAAAAGCATGCAAATAAACAGGAATAGATGTGATATCACACTGGGAACGTTTTCTTTAGACGATTTAGAAGGATTTTGGGTTTACTGAAGACTTGTTTTTGCCTCAAATTGTCTGCGATTTAAAAAAAGGCTTAAGAGCGCTTTTTCCTATCAGGTTTCGCCTAGCTAATCCCGTTAAGAATTTTTTACCTTTCTGGTATTTTCCATTTCTCCCTCGCTCTCTCGATATCTCTCGCCCTCTATCTGCCTCTCTCGCGCAAAAACTTTGAAAGCCTGAAACAAGAAAAGGATTTTCTTGATTTATGACCTAAAAACTGAAAATGGAAACGAAAAAATTGTATTGAGCAAATCCCGATTTTTTTAGCATTTAGGTTCCAGGGTACGGTTTGAACTTGAATACCTGTGGCCCCCCTTTCAACAAAATCAATCTTTGGAGGACGATTTCACAAATTTTTGCTTCTAAAACTTCCTCATTCTTCACTTCAAAGATTCCATCTGCCTCAAGCCCCAAAAATCAAGCTATCTTGAGCGAGGCCCGAAAAGAGCGTCTGCGTCTGGACATCCCCGCCGCCGCGGTCAATGCAAATCTGGTGGGAATGCGAGGGTGGGGGAGGGGAAAGAAGAGGGCGGGAAGAACCAGCTCCTTCTCCTCCTCCTCCTCACTCAGCTAGCCTCAGGACTGCTCCTGATAGAGCAGCCGGGAGCTGGTAGTCGCAAAGAATTTTCGATAATCCATCCATCAGCCGTGCTTTCCGAAGGATTCTCCACTAACAAACGCTCGCGAAAAGCTTGTTTAACCTGATTTTGAGGGTGACGTTTACGAATTCCTTAAGTTAAATAGTTTTGAAGTTACTTTTCGAAATATTTTATAAATAGTTTTGTATACAGCTTGCCGAATAATTTTGTTTGCTAGAATTTACAAACTGTTCCGTTCCCTTCCGGTCTTCCGCGCGTATTCGTATTCATGTAACTATTGTTTTGTAAATGTACGATTTTCTAAACTATCAGAAAGAATTCATCTAGCTCTAATAATTGTAAAACTACGAAATTTTTACCCGAATTTTCTATCAAATTCGTGAGATTTTGGCTTTTCCAAGTTTTTTCCTAATCGTTTTCAAATTTTTTTGGATTTGCAAACCCAAAAACAATTAATTTAAGAAGGAATTTGTAAAACCTCGAGAAAAATTGCTCGTGAATCAGCTAGGCCTGCAAAAATCTCCTGCAATCTCCTAAAAATCCCATCCAAAACCTTGACCCCCCAAGCTCCTCCCAGCCACCTGTTTCCGGAATGCGATTTCAAGATCACTCCTCAGACCTCAGACTCCCGCCCAAAGCTCTTGCTTGCGAAACGCGCCAAAACTCCCATTACCTGGTCGCTGTCAGCTAAAATTTTCGGGTTTTCTAATGAGTCAGCCAAAGCACCCAAGTGACTGTTGTTGGTCTTTTTGGGTGCTCCCGAGGCAAACATTTCGGTCTCGTCGATCCAGGGGGGAAAAGGCGACGGATTTGTCGGGCCCCGGGGGTGCTTTTGGGTGAAAAACGCAGAGAGTCCATGTTTGACGAGACGTGCGCAACCGTAGGGGCGCCCGCACACTAGAATCATTCTTTGTTGCGTGTGGAATGTGCGGAACCGTGTTTTAGAACTTTGTGCTTAGGGGAAAAACAGTTAGTTTGGTATACGATACGATATGTGATGGAACGCGTCCTTTAACGAGGTCAGACCCGTGGTAATCCATGCTCTAGCCTTATTCCTACTTATTCGTCGGATTTTGAAGGTTTTAGGAACAGCAATCCGTCCTCCCAGAGCACTAATGAGAGCCGGGCGGGAAGCCGGAAGGCGATAACCAATGAACCAATTTTTTGTTGTGCGGGAAGGGTAGCTGATCCATCCGCACCAAACCGCCTAATATTAATGCGCTTTCCTCCAAAACGAGGTTTTCCTGGCATGCCCCCTTAAATATCGTCCGCCTCTCTCTCTCTCTCCTCTCTCTCTCCCTCCCTCCCTCTCTCTCTCTGTGTCTCTCTCTCTTTCCTCTCTCTCTCCTCAGATTTTTGTTTGTTTTTCAGTTCCATGAGATTTTCGGGGGCGGTTTTCTGATGCCCTCCCATTAATGCGTTTTCCCCAAGGTTTTGCGATGCTCAAATAAATTTTGTAGGGCATATGAGGCGGCTCATTTAATCAGAACAACCCATAGATGTACGGTAATTCTTCCCCGATCCGCAATATGTCATATTTCTTTAATGCGCATTGCGACTCATGAACGCATGGAAATTCAGGAAAAAGACGTAAAATTCGCTGATACGCTGATACGATATCAACTTTACCGCGTTAGATACCTTACTTTTTCGAGTTTTCTGGACCACGGTTCCGTTTAATTTTCTTAGTTTCCGTTTCAACGCCAAAACCAAAATACAGGTTTTTCTGTTACTTTTACCCTTTTTGATTTTAGAACCCCACAAGTTTTGCGGTTCCGCAAATCAGCCCCAGACCTCAAAAGCTTCATGGAACAGTAGGGGCCCTGGCCCCGGCTTTCAGCTCACCGCACTACCGGTCCCTGTTGCGACCAACAATCGCCCCGCTTTCCGGTGCATTGATACCAGCCCTAGCTTCCACCACCTCTAGAGAAAGAGAGGTGAGGACGCGGATCCGGACAGTGTGCCGCGTGTGTCACCTCCACGGCCACCCCACCACCTCGCCCGTGATCTATTTGAATTGGATCCACCACCCGCCGGCCTTTGCGCACTTTTTGTTTGATCCCGCCGCCCCGTGCGCGACCCCGGGCCGCCAAAAAAGTCGGCCTTCTACAACAAAACGGGAGCGGATTTTTGGATTTCTGTGGTTTTGGAATTCCTTAGTTTTTAGAAAACAAATTTGGAAAACAAACAATTCTTACGACCGTCGTAATCTTGATAATAAATAATCTTCTCCTCGCTTTCACAGAAGTTTTTCAGACTTCCTAGAGTTTTTAATGGGACGAGAATGGCACGGCCATGGATTTTGAATTTTTCCGCGCCGCGAGACGCAACGCGCACGTCGAGTGCTATATAACCGATTTAACAGATATTAATTTGATGGAATGGAAGGACAAACCGATCACGCGTTGCGTGTGCGTCACGTATCGGCCGTACGCGTTGCGGCTCAAGGCTTTAGTCGCGTCATCCTGCTTTGACCAGCCCTTTAATCGTCTTCCGGCTGCAGAAAAATTAGTTTAAAACAGATAAGGAGCAATTTTTAAAGATCAAAATATGATTTTATTTTATTTTATTTTCTATCCTATAATTATTTTATATGGATCTATATGAATTTCGATATACTTTATGTTTTTGCTTTTAAAAAATCCTTCGAAAGGTTTTTCGGTAAGTCACGTCGCGATACGCTCCTTCCTCCCAAGTTTTCCTTATTTAAAAGTTCTCAACTTTTTTTTGCTCATGATTCCCATCGAATCGCGGGATCGGCCCCCTCTTCCTGGTGGTGGCCACTGTTTGCGGGCTGCTTTGTCCCCCTGGTTCCCCCCTGTGACCACAAAAGGACCCACAACATCACCGGACCCTGCGTCGGGCGCCCGAAATTTTCTTTCGCTTGTCATGATCCGGGGCGGCTGATGGCGGCTGGCCTGTTTCTCGTGTTGCGATCAGGATATACGAATTGTTTAAAATTCTTAACACCGCCTTCTTCGGACAGTTTTTGAGATTTTACATTAGTTTTTCATGTTATTTGCTTGTCGTTTGCGATCAAAAGGCTTTTTGCAAGATATTTCGACTTCCGGATGCTCGAAAAGAGTTTCAATGCATTTTCCCATTTACTTTTTTTGCTATCGTGTTTCGAACAAGATAAGAACTTATCCAAAAATTTAGATTTTAAACCATTTCGTTAGATTTGCGATGGGTCTTCTAAAGGAATTTTTGCGGACTTTTGTAAAATATTTCTACTTCGTTAAAATGTCACTCCATTGGCGTCTCATCTCGTCTCATCCTCACCATCTTTTGATACTCACCCTTCGAAACGACCAATCTGCCCCCCTGGGCTTGGGGCCCGCTGGTTGATGACCAGCTGCACCATCTGCTCGTCTTCTTCATCCAATTCCCGATGGGGTCCCACCACGAAAAAGACTCTTGCTAGTGCAATGCAAATTCGTGACTATTACGGTACATGCCTACTGCATGACTAAATTATATTAATTGGCATTTTTTGCTATTTTTTTATATGCGTTACTGCGTTGAAATGTGGCATTTTACGGCATTGTATAACGTAGTGTATCCAAACGGATCGTAGCATAGCTTCGTTGATCCAGGCGAGCGTAGCGTGTTCGTAGCTTAGCTTAGTGTAGCTTGCCGTATCGCATCGCAGCATGTCGTAGCGTGTCGTAACGTGTCCTAGCGTACCGAGCGCAACGTAATATAGCTATCCCGCCCTATGTTACGGTATTGTATGGCAACGTATCGTAATCTATAAGAACTTTGCGTAGCATGTGCGTGTCGGATCGCATCGTACTTAGGCGTAGCGTAGCGTATTTTCACGGAATTCGATAAATAATGGAAATTGGGCTATTGTATATTAAAATGGACTTAGGAATGACGAAAACGTCCCAGTTTAATGCGTCTTTAAGCCAAATTTTAATGCTGTCATTTTTAAGCGAATAAACCTCTTGCAAACTACTTAAATAAGTCGTAGCCCGCCGGAAAGAGAGCCGTTCTCATTCCCGCCCTTTCCTTTTTGCCGCCGCCCCGGATCCGCCCTCCCTCTCCACTCCGTACACCCAACAGCTGTCCCATTTGGACGGCGCTCCGAAGATAGCGTGCTCGTCTTTTTGTCTTAAACTCTGGCCCGGGGGTAGTCCCCCTCCGCAATGGCTTCTTCGTGCTGTTTGTGGCTCGATTTTTGACCGCCATCAAGCGCCGTCACCTAGCCAAAGCCCGGCTGAAACTCCGCAACTTACCAATTCCCCCTGGGGCTTCTTGATACTTTTTCTACTTTTTGGTCTGAAGGGAATCCATCAAAGAGTTTCGACTTTTTGGCTACGTTTTTAATGGACTTGCCAGTTTCCTTCAGACATGTTTCGCTTTTTAAGGAATCCTTTTTGTCTGGAGGTCTGGTTGGAAATTGACAACTCGAACGTCCAAGAGATCATTTTACGAATTGTCAGTTTTTTCCAGACTCAAGTGACTTTATAAAAGTAAAAATTGGGGCTTCCGCACAAATTCGTATTAAATCTTTTTGTTTTACGGCTATTTAAAGGGAATGCGACAATTGAGTGCGCTTCTTAAATTAAACAAATTCCTTAGAGGCGTAGAAGCGAGGTAAGTAGCATTGCGTCGCTTTGCGTAACTTGCATAACCCGTGTAGCGTTGTGTAGCCTTGTGTGAGCATAGTTAAAAACAACGTTTAAGCCTAGATCACTACAGGTACTACTTTAGCCAGTTGATCAAATCTATATCCAGGGGCCGTAGCTTATCAATAAAACATTAGTGTCAAGACACCTTTAAAGATAGCACTTCGGCTTTTTACGCTATGCTCTCAGACGTTCCCGTGCTTTTCATCATCACCAAAAGTACACGAACGAATGATGTGCTGCCCCTGCACATCGTTTTCCCGAAACCCATTCCCCCATCCCGGGCCCATTATTTGAGCATTAGCCGATGGCGGGGCGATGGTGGTGGAATAGGGCGTGAAAGGGTGGGCTAGACGAACGACAAGAAGAAGCCGTGCCAGAAAGGAAACGGCGCACGGCGCTTTTGCACCCAGGTGCCGGGGTGTGACACAACAACGGCGTGTAGCCCCGGCATACCACCGGGCGTTCCCACACCTCCGTCTGCGCGTGGAATCGCGCATTTTAGAGGGGTTGCCATTGTCGATTTTTGTTGGGATTGTCAGTTGCACTATTACTGGTATTGTAGATTTCTCTACCGCGCGGTTTCTTTCACTGACTCGCTCGCTAGCTCTCTCGCCCTCTCTCCTTTCATCTGCCTCGCTCTCTCTCTCTCTCTCTCTCTCTCTCTCTCTCTCTCTCTATTTCTCTTTCTCTCTCCCATTAGCTTTCTCTCTCTCTCTCTCTCTCTCTCTCTCTCTCCTCTCTCTCCCTCTCTCGCTCGCTCTGGACTCTCGCTTCACGCCTATGAAAAATAATAATTCATGACGCAATGAAAAGCGAGTTTCGCTTTATGGGTTGCTGTACCGTCAAAATTCATAGGCAATCCAGCGTAGAAAAATCTATAAATCTAAGCCTTGCCAACCCCTTTAAAGTAAATTTCTGTGGCTTTTCGATTTTGTTTTGTCCCTGCCCATTGAAAGTGCAAATCTTAGGAATCCGCTAGATTTGTTAGGCTATTTAAAGGCTGGCGGGCGAAGGCTAACTCCCAGTCGCACCCTGTCACCACCCCTTTAAAATATCATCCCCATCCAGCCCTCCTAACGACCCAACCCCAGCTGCGTGCCCATTCCCATCACAGCACGACCTTGAGAAAAATATTCCGGCGGCCCGGGCGTTGCATTGTGTAGAAAAGTGGCCCGGGTAGCGGTGGTGGTGCTCACTTCCCTCACTTCCTCTCCTCAACCCTTTGCCGCTCCCCTTCCATTTCCGGGTAACGGACTCGTGTTCGTCCCGGGTTCGGCGGTCTCCGATAATCTAGGTCAGACCCCGCACCCGTTCTCCACCACTTTTCCATCAGACTGCCAATAGGTGACACCTTCAGCTGTGATTTTGTCCGGAAATGGGACTAGGTCAATTTTTCGGGGCTCGGATTTCATCTGAATTTTTCCGAGCCACGCGACGCGCAACGCGCACGCCGCCTCGCATGATAGATTGTGCGCTACAAAGGCAAATGTTTGTGTTTTTGTGGCCGCAAGAAATCGTAATACTAAACCGATAGATTTTTGAATTGAGTACCATGTCAATTTTTCAACGCGCACGCCCCGGGCTTACATTGCGTAATCCTTTTTTGCAGTGGTGCAGCGGGACCGGCGTTGAGTGTCGCGGGCGCAAAACTGCCGATAGAAGATGTCTTATTGCTTTCTTTAAATCCTCTACACCCTAAGCCCAAGATCGCACCTTTAAATACAAATTTTTGGGATCAAGCCGACTAAAGCTATAAAATAACTATCCGCCAGGCTGCGGTGGGCCGCGTGGGGCACATTTTAAAGGCGGCAAAACAAAAAAGACGGAGAACGGCCCCTTGGAGACGTCCCGCAGCCCCGTTGTCCACTATTCCATAAATGCCAAAAGTGGGGAAGGGCATGCGACGGCCGCGACAATACGAAGAACAATTTCCTCCGCTCGACACCAGTGTTCTCTCCCTCTCTATCTCGTTTCTCTCTTGCTCTCTCTCTCTCTCTCTCTCTCTCTCTCTCTTTCTCTCTCGCTCGCTCAAATCCCATTTGGGAACGCCGAGGGTAGCGGATAAGCCGTTTGCACTCTATGATGGTTTGAGGTTATCACCGCGTAATGGTGGCGAAAAGGTACCCCATACGCTGATATCGGCGCATTAATGGGACCCAAAATTTGTTTTGTTCTACGGTTTTAAGCCTCTACCGAATCCGCAACTTTCGATTTTCCGTGCAGTACCGTTTCCGGAATAACGCGCTAGCTTGTACATTGATGGTAACTCGCGAGCTACACGCTCTGAGCCGCAGAGGTCTAGCTCCGCCTTGAAAAGCTCCTTCCTACTAAACGACACCCGTTCCAAGTAGCCCCCGAAAATGACAAAAAAGAGATCAACCACCCCGACATCCCGGAGGCAATATTACCCAAGCAGACGTGTGAAGTGGAGCCTCGCGTAGCCATCCGCTCGACACCGATAAAAGCCTCCTCCAGAATTTCTTGCCTCCCGAGTCCCTTTTTCGTCCTCTGCATCCACTCCCCTGCCCCACTAATGAGCCCAGGCGCTTCACTTTTTGGGCCGTTTCACCCTCCGTGGAAGCATTAGTAGAACCGCTACTCCGCCAGCTTCTTCGTTCGCCAATTTATTGCCATGTCGTCGGGGCCTGGGCGCCTTTTTTCAGGCGCAAAATGTGCGCCGATTTGTCAATCTGCCAACGGGGGATCGGGGTGGGCTAGTACGATGTAGGCAGAGAGTATTTGGGAACGACCCTCCGGCATTTGATATTTATGGGTTATGGGGATTGTTGGAAAAAAGAGTAGCTTACGGCTATTGGGGGTTGGTTAGTAGCTGGCCTCGAAGAAGTAAGGCTAGCTTTAAAGGGATGGTGACAGGAATTTTACTTCGTTTTTGGGAGTCTTCATACAGAGTTTGCATATTTTAAAGGGCGGTGAAAGGAAAATTCACGATTGAGCCCACACTATTTTTTAACGATCTCCGGCTCTCTCCCACTCTCTCTCTCTCTCTCTCTCTCTCTCTCTCTCTCTCTCTCTTTCTCTCTCTGTGTCTACCTCTGCTCTCTAGCCTTCTACTCGATTCGAACATCTCGAACCAATTCCCCCTCCTTCCACCCCCAGGCGGCCAATTCCCATTCCCCATCATGTCATTGCTAATTGATGGAATCATCCGGCGACTGAGGTGTGCGTGTCTATCGATTTGTTTGAATGGCTGCTGGGGGCAGACGACTGGATGGATGGGCGGATGGAAAAAGTCCGTTCCTCTCCATCCACCCATTAGTCATCCTCGCCTCTTTTCGTCAACTTTCTTCAGTAAATTAATTTTTTTCATTTAGTCCTCGGCGCTGGGGCGGGAAATTCATTATTTACTTCTTCGCGTCATGGTCATTTTTCTTGCTTTTTAATTTTAGAGGTATAATGCCACATCGTTTAGCTGCAAGTGCCACAGAATTCAAGAAAGGTCCGTTTTGCATCCCATTCCATCGCTACAACTCCTAAAAATTCTGTTTTTTTTGGGTATTTTCGACGTCTCTCTTGATCGGCGTTTCGTCTAGCCGTGGTCCTCAAAGTTCTCCTCTTCCCCTTCCTCTAATTACCCCGTCAATGCCATTTTCCCGAGGCCTGGAGATGCCCTTGGGGCCCATTTTTGAACCCATAGCCCCGGCCAGACGCTGGGACCCACTTCGTTGTATCCCGGGGTCCAGCTGGTCCGTAGTAGCTAGGATTTGACGTCTCCGTTCTTAGTAAGACTAGTAAACTAACTGTGACGATCATTAGGGTAATTTTAAGCGTTTTGTAAAGCAAATAAATTCTTTTTGCCTCAATTCTTACGTTTCATTCAGTCGTTTTCTCATTTTTCGAGTAGGAAAAGAAAAACAATGCTTAAGATTTTAGAAAACCAGGTACATGATTTTTTAAAATTAAAAAAATCTCAAATTTAAGGCTTATTATTGCTTCCGAAAGCTTGATCAAGGATTTTTTTATGAAAAATGCTTCAAGTTATTTTTGCAAGACACAATTAAAGTTTTATAACATTGCATGATTCCAAAAATATATCGTAAAGATATTCCGATTTTAAACGAACCTAACAAAAAATTTTTGGGCGGTAAAATCCGGTTTTTAGCCAATTTTTAACCCAGTTCCGGGCACAATTGGTGGCAGCCGATGGTGTGGTTGGTATTGGAGTGGAGTGCTGGGTGGCTAGTGGTGGTCCGAGACCGGCCCTGGAGGGGCTTGGTTGGTGGTTGGTGGACTCTCCTCGGCTATCGATCCGTCCCCCTCTCTGCCGTCTCGCCCCCTCTCCCCTTCAATGCTCTCTCCTCTTTCCTATCGGGCACCCTAACCTCGTGGAGTTGCCACAACTTTCCGCCGCTAGTCATCAGTGTCCAGGCATTCCATAGCTAGGATTCATTGCTGTTTTGTGAATCAGTTGGTTTTTGACGTAAATCGACATTTTCTTACGGATAGCATGGTTTACTGAACAGTTAAGGCTACTCAAAAACTGCCTTTTCCGATATCCAAAGCCTAAAAATTTAGTACTTTCAATTTTTCACCCGAAAACTGATGTCCAGTGGGCCTTGCTCATTTTTCCGCGTTTCCTATTTATTCACGCTTTTTTAGGAATTAATTTAAAGGCTGTTTTTTGGGGCTTAGCTGGTTTTCGATTATTTTTACATTATTCTAATTACCTTTACATTACATCCTATGGCTGCAAATTTATCCTTTTGGACTTCGAAATGGGAACTGGCGCTTTAGAGAACTGGGATCGAAATTATGGATGCCAAAAGCTTGCCAGACTTCTGTGAAACTGGGAATAAATTGAAAAATCGGATTTTAGCATTATTTTATACACTTTTTTCTTTTAAATTTGCATAAACCTGCCGAGAAAAAGCATGTCTCGGCGTAATTTTATAGAAAAGTGAACTATTGAAAATTTACTGGCCGATCGCAAACCTTTCCAGCGTTTTTTTTTTCTTCTTGCCAAATCACACTATACATCAGGAGTTTTTAATTTTATGTT
>CATQJA010001544.1:0-25153 GCA_958295435.1 Mesorhabditis spiculigera
TTTTCATATAAAGCTGGGAGTTTGCGGCCTCTTGAAAGGGATGCCCAACGTTCTCGGAGCTCAAAAGCAAAAATCACATGTTGCGCGCGGGCGCTGAACCCAGGTCCCCGGTTTTGTAGGCCTGGATACTATCCATTAAGCCATAGTGGCAAGCCCTTGGCAGGGATCGGGACTCCACAAGAGGGAAAGGTGTCCGAATTCCGTGCGGCAATGGGCCGCCATTTCCGCACAACATCCGCGCGTCATTTGTATTGCCCGGAATCCATGACTATATATTTGCCACCAAAACCTTGGGTATCCCTTTAAGGCTCGGTTTTGAAGAGAAAGCGAAAGTCATCACTGTGGGATTGTATTGGCTGGAATGTCTCTATGGATGAAGCCGGTTGCTGTAGCGCTAGAACGTAATTCCTCGAGGGCGAACTCTTTTTTGGTGACTTACTTGTTCCAGGGCCGGGAGTCGGCGTCGGCACTGTGCGCATACATGTGTCTACTGTATTCAGGGAGAACGAACACGTAAGTCGAAAAATAGGAATTGGCGCATCTGAAAACACAGTTTATTTCCATGTTAGACGGCCATATTCCAAATCGTTTCAAGGAAACCAGCATAGGTGGCGTGATTAAACTAATACGATAGTTATTGTACGTTCAACTCACCAAAATTAGCACCGCCTGTATATTCAAGCTATCAAATTCTACTGCTGTAGTGCCCCGCTTAAAGCGTAATTGTAATAAATACGGCGATTAAAACTGGCATCATAGATTAGGCGTGCTTAAAAATCAAACTGTGGGGACTTACACAGTTCTATATTTTTATCATTCTTCATACAAATTCATACTGTCGAAATTCCTACTATCCGAACTTCATAATGTCGAAATGATCCTGATCTATCGAAATGAGCCATAGGTTTCTATGGATAAAGATAGGACAAAAGGAACGACAAGCCATTATAATAACGGCGATTAAGCACATCGGCACTAAAAAATATCTGAGTACAGAATGATGGCGCGCCCGGCGGGCGTGAGATGGAATGATTCCCGCTTGAAAAGGCGCAAGAACCGGGTGCAAAAACGTGAGCCTATCAAGTTTTCGCTCATCCCAGCCGCCCTTCTGGCGGATTTACACTCCCTGGCACACTTGCTTTCTGATGCCAATTTTCTGCCGATTCTGCTATGTGGTGTCTTACTGTATTCCTGGTATGTGACTTTTTGGGTATTAATACCTTTAAAGGGTCAAAGAAAAGCTTGAAAGGTTGATCTTTGACAGGATTTGATAGCTTTTGAAATATACTTTATGGCCTATAAGTTATTACCTTTAATTAATTAGCTTAACCTTTAATTACCTTTAATTTTAATTATTCAATTAACAATTAAATAAATGCGATAAATGCCACAAATTATTTTTGCCATATCTTTCATGACTCTTTACGGCTTTTTGAGCGTTCAGTTTTAAGTCATTAAATTAGGTTTTTAACGTGGTTGCTATTAAGCATTTCTGGACGTGAAAAGTATTGAAATGGCGCGTTTAAAGGTTTTGTTCCCGTATTTTTTCTGTTGTAGTATAGACGTGTTAATCAATAATTCGCGACACTTATTCATAAAGGAGATATTTATAGATTGAGCAAAATTGGGGATATATTTTAACGATGGTATGGTGTTTTCCAGGGCATATTAATAATCACAGAAGCAGCACCCATAGGCTTGAAAGACTTTTTCATAGTTTAACAAGTATTAAAAAGCTAATAACGTTTCGTAAGACAAAGGCACAGAAAATAGTATACGTAAATGAGATTCAGGGCACAAGAGTGAATTTTTAAATTCTTTGAATTATAGATAAATTTTAGGCTAAAATTGTGACGCTAATGATGTTTAGCACTTTAAGCACTTTAGGATTAACAACAACTGTATAATAAATAAGTTTAAGCTCCTCCGTTGAAGCATCCGACTTGAGCGATGACCCTGGTGGCTCCATTGGCAGATAGTGTCCAGCCCTGGGCCGTACATTGAAGCGTAACGGTGGCGGTGGGGGTGCCACTCACGGTACCGGAGGCGTCAAGGTCGAGCTAAGAAGAGACTTTGTATTTGCGCACTGACTTTCATTTTTTAGATACCTATCTCACTTTCTGTCTCTCTCTCTCTCTCTCTCTCTCTCTGTCTCTCTCTCTCGCTCTCTCGCTGTAACTCCTTATCTATCGTAGTTCACGCTCTCGTTCTTCTCTATTGCACGTGCTATATCTTGCTAGCCCTCGCCTCGCTATTTCTCTCCCTCTCTCTCTCTCTCTCTCTCTCTCTCTCTCTCTCTCTCTCTCGTTCTCTCTCTCTCTCGTCCTCTCTCTCTGGTTCCCTCTCTCTCTCTCACCCTTATCTTGCCTCGAAAATTTTGCAATTTCTTACCGAGATAGTACTCTGGAACTCTGGATCATCAGCCGTACAAGTGTAGGTCACTGAGCAGCCATCAGCCCTAAAATCTCCAGTTTGTGTCTCACGCAAAACTCACGGTGCATCAACGTTTGTGAAAGGCGAAACACCATCCGATGTCGAATCCTCGATCGGTGTTGGGCCGCAATCGCATGCTAAATTCTGTTTCTTGGGCTCAATTTGGGTGACGAACTCGTTCCAGGGCTCGGTGTAGGTACCGTTCGGATACATGGGTCTACTTTATGCAGGAGCGCGAAAAGCGCTACATAAAGGAGAGTACTCCGCATTATGGGGTATCTGAAACTAATGGACAATTCATACATTAAATAGCGAGACATAAATTAAATTACGAAAATCAAATAAATGAAAACTTAAATTGCGGAAATTAGGGAAAACTAGAAAGTTAGTGAATAAAAAAGAAATATTAGTCAAGGTAGGCGGCGTTCAACCTGCAGCTTTTTTAATTTTGTAGACTTTCTACCTTCTCAATCTTGTCAGATGCCTGCCTGCAACCTTGCAATCTTTAAACTTAAAAATAGCTTTACTAGGGTTTTTCACGGGTCTTTTTTCGGGAACCCTTAAAGTCAGGAACTCTTATGGATCGATCCCCCAGGGTTTTGGCGCGAATGCAAGTCTGACGCCGCAAAAATTCTACGAATTCCACCCCACGTCAACAGAATGTCAGATTCCCTTTAAAACTCCTCGAAAAATTAGCTTTCTTGCAATTTTTAGCTTCCAACTTGTCCCAATTATTTCTTGGAACCCGCCCAAAATTTTTCTCGCGCCTCAAAGATCCAGATGGGATTCGGAGATAAGGGACGATCGGGCTATTGCGGGCAACGGCCGCAGCTCCGGGGAGGTGAAAAAATCCGCCCGGAGGTCGTGTCTCCGGTTTTGCCCGCGGCTATCGGCAAATTAAGCACGCCTGGCTTATCACGGAGTGATTAGAGATCGGCAGCTATGGGAAGGGTGGATGGGTGAGGTGGAGATTTTTGATGATTTTGAGGGTACAGAGGGGATAGCGGGGCAGGGGGGATGATAAAATTAAGGGAACGTTTAGAAGTTTTGATTTTTAAAATCTTTTAACCTGAATTTAGGAATTTAAATCGAAAGTTTCTTCGTGTAGGGTTTTGGTTAAATCAATGCTAAAGCAGTCAAAAATTTTTAATAGATATGTTGACGTGCTATCAAAAAAAAACTAACAAATCTTAAAAATAACGAAATACCGCAAATTTTCTCTACACCGATATTTCTGCTACCTTGTTCGCCTCTTAAAAATATATAATTAGTTTGTTTTGAGCACAAAGCAAAGCTCGGCGCAAAATTTTTACGGTTATGTCAAACCGTTTTGTATTTAACTGGAGTGGATAATATGAACATTTTAGATTATTAATGATCAGAAAACACTAAGAACAATAAACAAATAACTAATAAAATAAAGAAATAGAATAGGGCTTTAAAGGAACTACAAATATGCCGAGTCCAATAAGTGCCGCTCCGCCCGGTGCAGCCATGCGCGGACTGGCGAGTTCGTGGTGGTGGTCGATGGGCGTTGAGGAACTGGCTGAAAACCCCTTGACCCAAACGAGCGGCTAAAAACCACACACAAGCCCCGCTTCGACGTCACAGGTACCATTTCAGTACCCGAGGCAATGAATGAAAAGTCCAGATTTCGAATAGGCACGTAGCATAGACAAAAAGTCCCAAAGTCCATTAGCAACATGCGCCTGGAAGGGAGGATATGCAAAAAGGGCCTGGCTAGAAAAGGCAGGCGAAGATTGAAAACCATCAACTACGACTAGATTCGATGGATTGAATAGCAAAGCTCATAAGACACTTGGAAGATCAAGAAACAAGTGAAAGCGGAGGAGAAGGGGGATAGCCCAAATAAACTTTAAAATAAAATGCTCAAAAAATTTTCTAAAATAAGCTTAGCCTACTTTCCACGCAATATTTGAAAATACTGCCTCACCTATTTATGTTTTCTTCTTGGCAAAACCGCCAAGTACGCATGGCAAGGCTTGCCTTTAATTAGGGACGACTTACCGCTACAAACCGTACTTTGTTTGCCCGTGCCCTTAAACGGTTGGTAAGCGAAAAGCATCTACCTCTTCCACATACTGTGTATCAACAACTACGAGATTCAAACAAATCCCACTGTTCGTTCGTATTATCATGTCTTATTTGTCCTCGTTCAACGAAAAATTGGTTGCGTAAAATTAAGGGCCTTTCCTTGAGGGATTTTCCGACAGTAAATAGCTTTTTTGGGCACTTAAAGGGGCCGGCAAGGTACGACAATACATCTCTTATGGATTTGCCTCTTCGGAACGCGCCGTTGCATTTAACGCGCCCTTACGTAATGTATTACCAAAGGGCTAAACTGAAAACTGTAAACTGAAAAGGCTAAAATCCAGTGGAAAAACGGAAAAAAGCTGTTTTGTCTGTCGCTGTCGATGAGAGCGTAGTGATAATTTTAATGTCTCCTGACTGAATTAATGAAGAGCTGAAAAGTTATCCTAAAGCGTAAAAAACACGGTGGAGTAGAAAGCCCGGCAATGAAACGTGAAAGCGCTGTGAAGTTCCACTGAAACAGCTGAAGGCGCCGTGACGAATATCGAGTACACCGAATCTGGCGACCAGATCGTAGGTACGGTGAATGTCACTCGGACCTCCAGCTGCCGTGAGCAACCCTGACGCTGAATAATCGTTGGGGAGATCGGCCCATAACACGGCACAAGTTCCAGGCCGAAAAACGGTGAGCTTCCTGCTAGAGCTCGTCCCATTTTACCGGGGGGACTTCCCGATGGGGAGGAGCCGAAAGCACTAGCGAGTCCGATTTGCTTCTAAATGAGGGCTTCATCGGGCTGTGAATTGGCTTGCTCTCTGTCGTGCCGATCGGGAGGAATTTCCAAACTAGCGAACCAAAAAAGCGGGAAGGATTTAGGATGATGGCTGGGGCGAAGGGGCATTGGGCGGGACAAATGTACCCGGAGCATCCGGAGTGTACCTCACTGAAGCATTTTAAAGGAATTTATGAAGGCAACAGTAATAGCAATGTCTATCTAAAAGCATGATGGGTCGGTTTCTCGATTTCCTACGTATTATTACGTATACCGTATACGTATACCTACGTCCCGTGCAACGCACCTGCTAACCCAGATGGATTCAACGTGCTCCGCGATGAAAATACGCACGGGTGTGTTGGGTGCTGTTTCAAGGGTAAAATCCATATAAATTCCATAGCCAGGAAAACTCGTAGTCACGCCGACTCACTAACTTTTGACCTACCGTAGAACGTATCGCACGTACAGTAACGTACGGTAGCGTACATTAGCGTACAGTGACGTACATTAACGTCCGAAATTCGTTCGAATCCGGTTTTGTCGGGGTTTTTATCAGTTTTTCATCGGATGCAGACAAGCTCGTTTTTCCGGGAAGGCGGAGGTCAATTTCAACAATTTCTTTTTTTCCATTTAATTCCTTTGCTATCGTTCTAGCTTTTTATTTATTAAAAAAATCCACAGTATCCATACCAAAAAAGAAACGCTGGTCGAGGTGCGGTAAGGCAATGGGTGTTAGCGCATCGTAGGGTCCAGTTTTGCTCCAAGAGGAGAAGAGGAGGAGGTCATTATTCCGCTCTTGCTCGGAGTTCCTCACCCAATGCCAGTTGAAGCGAGCCGGTAGGGGTTCGGTTGCACTGATATTTAGGTTGCAAAAACCTGGCTCGATCTTGTTTTACCGATTAGGTTAGGTTTGTTTAGCTTATTATCTTATGCGGATCGAATTTTCAGATTTTCATGGTTGATTTTTTACCATTTTAGGGCTTAGGGTCATCGTTTACGAGGTTCGACAACTTCAAAAAGTTCACCCTAGTTAAAAGGCAACAAAATTCATAGCCGTCTATCCGCGTGGTCGCCTGCTCTTTGAAGGGGACGAACTGCCAGCGACTTTTCCCATTTTTAAATGCTGGGCGACAGCTACCTGGACCGCGACACGCAGCGCTAAGGCCCGGCGAAGCGCGTCACTCGTCGCGGCACACGGTTTGTTGCAATCGCGCGGATAATTTCCAACGGATCTGGATGCCATATTTTGCCAATTTTTTGAAAGGGCAAGCAAATCTTTAACAATAAATCATGAAAAAGCTGTTTATTCTCCCATTTCTCCTAAGATACATCCGAATGAAAATGTAAGATAAGTTCAAGTACATTTAAAATGCAGAATGTTCAGGAAGCGACTCGTATTGGCGTTGGCGTGGGGAAATGTATCATTTTTGGGGATTTGCGACTAGTACGAAATTTGTCCCTAGAAACCATCGAAAAAGGTAAGCAAAATCCAGGAGTAAAGCATCCGACTTCAGTAATAATCCTGGTCGTTCCATTGGCCGTCTTTTGCCACATGCCGTCGGAATTGCAGGTTACAGTATCCTGGACGGTGTCGAAGCCACTTTTCGTTCCGAGGCATCGTCATTGGTTGAACTAGAAAGGCCAGCACTTAAGAAGAGAGAGCAGAGAGAGAGCAAGAGGAATGAGAGAGAGAGAGAGACAGAGAGAGAGAGAGAGAGAGAGAGAGAGAGAGAAAAGAGAAATGGAGGGAGGAAGAGAGAGAGCGGGTGGAGAGAGGAGGAGAAAGAGAGAGAGAGAGAGAGAGAGAGAGAGAGAAGAGAGAGAAAAACTAGAGCTAAAACACGAAAACTTACCGAAATGACGACCTGCGCCCCATCCGTTTTTGGAATCACAAGTAAACGTGCGCACAGAGCAGCCACTTGCGTCAGTTCTGATTGTCGAATAATAAAGATATATTTCCGATTTTTACGTCGTGACATCCGATGTCGGCTCAACGGTACTGCCATCCTCCGTTAAATCGACAGTAATCAACGATCTGTCACAGGTTGCACAAACTAGGGATGGATCAAACTGTGAAAATTGTGAAAGACACCTACGATTAGTGGGATCTGTTGTGGTCGTTGTGGTGGTGGTAGCTAAAAGTAGAATTTGTTGGGTCTATAGGAAGAAATGTTGATTCGGACGTTAAAGATTCGAAGCAAAATGCATCGTGCCGTTGAATTCGGCCTCGTGATTCCCCATAAACTAACCGGTAGTCGTGGTTGTTGTCGTTGTCTAAAAAAGGATGCTTTAGAAGGTGTGTTACATCGAAATTACATAGTAGCAAAAAACGTACGGCTGTCGATGAAGGTACGGTACGAATACAGGGGAGCACGACATGGACGAGCAGCGGGAGCAGACCCGCGGTCAGCAGCACCTTGGTCATTGAAAAAACCGCAGAATCGTTGCTATGTGCGGTTTGTACAAAGATTTCTAAAAATTCACTGAAAATATTCCGAAAATGATGGTCAAAAATTCGTGAGACGAAAGAAAGCCTAAAAAAGTAGAAGATCGAGGCGCAAAATACAGGATATCAGATTCAGAATAGGTCGACTATGATTTAAACGCTAAAAAACTACGTGTTGAGTAAGATTTAAAGGCGGAGAAAAGGATTTCGTGCAACGAAGAACTCTTGCCTGGGCAGTATTTTAAGAACTTGGGAATCCTAAATATTGTCTGGCTCGCCTACTGTAATCCTTTTTTTTGATGATCAGAATTTAGCCAAGAAGCTTGAAAAAAACAACAAAACAGCAAGTACATTGCCACCAGCTCCGCAGAAGTTATGAGAAAATTCGAATGCGGCAAGAATGGAGAGGGTGAAGATGACCGATCCGGCCCTTTTCCGACACCAGGACCGGTCACTCGGGCCCGAGCCCGTGAGCTCAATTTGCCCAATTGAGCCCCAGGGCGCTGGTGGCTCAACCCCTAACCCCCATTCTTCGCCGTTTCGACCAGGCGTTGGGAAACCGCGAAATCGTGGCTAATTTTTCGGGGTTGGCAACTACGGGATTTTCCGGGTTGGTAGCCGTTCAGGGAGGATTTTTGAATTTGTTGCGGCTGGTGGCACGATTCGAGCCTCACCCCGCTACTAGGCCGCCACAGAGCACGATGAGGGCCTACAACGTTTTCGGTTTTCTTATTTTCAGGGGCTTGTTCTGTTTCGGGATTTTTTGTAGCGTACGATTCGATACAGCGTCAAAAAATATAGTAGAAGTTGTAATTTGAGCCTACAATTATGAGACTCTATGAAGGCTTCCTGAATTAGTGTTGGTAGAGTAGGTGGGTTTAAGCGCCAAATCGCGTCGTCTCGCGGCAAAATGATATTTAAGGTAAAATCCATATTTTCCGGATAGTTTTTTTAAAAAACCAAAGCAAAATATGTTTGGTATGCTTCGAACAGTATATTTAGCAGCCATTCTAAGCTTTCGAGACCTAGCGTATAAAAAGGTCGAGCCCCCGCGCTGACAACGCCTTTACTAAGTCCGGAAAACTCTGACATAATTAGATTTAGAGTTTTAAGCAGATTCTGATCTGACGAACGTAGTGTTATTTGAACAGCACGCTGAAATGCCAGACAAAATTTATGTGGCGCCAGACTTCATGCTCCTCGCCATTTTCCGAGGCTTCTCCCGTACCTCCCGAAAAACCTAATGGACACCGGGCCCGGAGGGAGGCTACTTCGAAATCCGTGAAGCTCGGAAGGGTGGTGCTAATCAGATCCGAATAAGGGGACAGGTTCCGCCAACATCCCTCTCTGGCGCCGGCAACCCATCATGGATTATGGACTCACACGCGCGTGCCTGGGGGCTAATAGATGCACTCACTTTGGCAACATGGCATGAGAATTGAACCTAGAGTACCTAGGTCCTAGAGTGTTCATTGGGAGCTGGGGAAGACTGAAGGAAGCAAATGACCCTGATGAAAGTTGTTGATGGCTATAGCCACGGAAAAGTCAGGGCTGAAACATGAAAGAAAGAAAAATTCTATCCACGTAATGCGTGACGAAGATTATCTACAGTGAGCCCCAAGATAGTATAGGGATCAATTTAAGGCGTAGAAGCTAGGTAAATAGGCTAGTTGAAGCGAGCACTAGGATGTGCTGTACTTACTGCTCGTCCGACCTGATCGCGCACGGCGGGCTACGGGGAGCCCCAACACGGAATCTCCGTATTTCTCTAGCTCTACTAGCTCCAGCGATGTTTGATGAGGATTCCGACGCCCTCAACAAACAGACTCCACTCTCCTTTTCAAGATTTGTGCTATTTCGTGCCCGTATCGGCCCTAGCCAAACCCTTTAAAAATGGGTTCTGAAATATTCAGAGGTCGGAAAATCAAGGGGCGGGGTCAAGCTGAAAAGCAATCGGGAAGTTGTGTGGAAGCTAAGGAACTAGCGTCATCTCTGAAGATCAAAACAGGACTGAAAATGCACCACATATTGAAGGTGATGAAACCGGTAGCATGGTACTAAATTTCTATCAACTTAATTTTAACATCGAAAACAGCTTATTTTGAAAAATCTGATAGGTGTGCAGTCGTGTCATGACCATTACGCACCTAAAGATATATTATACATGCCTCTTCCTTTATTGAGATACGACTGGAACATACGGACGGAAGTTGCGTGTGAATGCACCCAGACCCACACACACTATTTATATACCAGTGGAAAAAGACCGCTTCGCGGCCCTTTTCCACTGGACCCCGTCTAGGAATCCACGAGGTTCCCTTTCCTTTTATTGAAGCCCGCCGGCGCAAGAGCCTGACTCAAGGAACCCTTTTTTGGCCTGCGGCGCCAGAGCCAGCTTCGCGCTAGAAACTTTTGACTGCGGCGCTAGCTACTGATTTTTCACCCGGATTTAGCCTGCGGCGCGAAAGCGTAAGTTAAACTCGTTTTCTTTGGCCTGCGGCACCAGAGCCAGCACTGCGCTAGAATCTTTGAGCCTGCGGCGCTAGTTACTGGTTTTCTCCCAGGATCTGGCCTGCGGCGCGAGAGCCTAGGCCAAGGACCCAATCGTTGGCCTGCGGCGCCAGAGCCTGGGTTAAGTACCTTTTCTTTGGCATGTGGCGCTAGAGCGAGGGCAAGACCTAAAACTCGCACACCGAGAGCCTAGAAATCAATTTGTTGTTGAACTACCAAAAAGCAAAAAGTTAAATTCGGCGCGGATTCGAACCCGGATCGCGCGCTGGGATCTGGTCGAGGATGTTGATGATTGGTATGGTGATGGTCAGAAGGATAAAGGCAAGTTGCAAATATTTTGAGACAACATTGGTAGTGAGAGTCGAACGCTAGCCGTATACCCTTGGATTAAAAAAATTTGGGTAATTCGGTTGACCTAGTACCTCTCGATAGCCATCCCAAGCCTCAAAAAGCATCACCACTTCTGGGCAGCTGCATGCTAAATCCGTTACGTAGAGGTTTAGTAAAGAAATCCGGAGCCGTTTTTCTGGCAAAACAGCCGAAATTTTTTAAAAATTTAAGATCAATTTAAAAAGACATTTAAAAATACACATACAAATACAAAAATGTACATGGTTTTGTTAGTAATCAGTACAAAAAGTACAAAAATAAAAATGGTACGCAACTCCGCGTTACGTGATGTGTCCTAAAACCGGTTCCAGCTCCGTCGTATATAGAGGCTAAAAATATGGGATCAGAAATAGGTGCGGAACACCCTGGTTTCACGCCACTAACAATGAGACCTCGCAAAAGGAAGCCAAACTTTTCCCAATCCCAAGCTAAAAAATTACCGTGACCCCGAGTACCAAAAATTGAATTACGGCCGGAAAATCGGAGCCCCTGTACGTCGGAGGCTTCTCTGTCGCCCAGGTGCGCGGGAAGCTCGCAAATTGGGGAGTTGCCTGTTGTCACCTCCAAATCCCGTTCTCGACTGTTTCTGGGCCAAATTTGATGATTAGAATACCAAAACTATTTAAAATTGGGTGATGATCTCAAAAACGAACTCAGAATCCCCGGAGTATATTGTTTTCACAAAGAAAGCAGGCCGTAACGACTTCGCGCAAAATTAGAAGAATTGAGGCTCACGTCCCGAAGCACCCGCTGGCTGACAATTTTCAAAGAGGCCTCCCAAAGGGCTTTTTATTTGGCAGTTCGGAGCCCCTTTAAAGTGCGCGCGGCGTTGGCACAAACCGCAAAAAGTCCAATCGTACTCACCACTGGTAGAAGCGGGGCAGCAATCTCTCGTCGTATTCCCGGTTCGAAATGTCGTTTTTGACCTGTTCGTATTTTTCCTGGGGGTTCGGTCTTTAATCCTTCTCAAAGCCGTAACGAAATGACATCTAACGCGGATCAGCTAATAAGCTACAGTATGGCTCTAATGGGAAAATAATTCCTTCGCTTTATTGCGGGGGATGGTAACTACTTTTGGGAACTGGTCCACACGCAAATTATAGGCTACCGTCCAGTCCAAGCCCGGAGGTCGAGCGCCTTTTTCTGTATGTGTTGAATTCGATAATTTTCCGGAAACCGCTGAAAGAACGACTATACTTTTACTTGGAAAATTTTTAATAGTTTTGTTGACCTAAAAACCGACCAATTCGTGTTGATAGGAAAATTGTAAAATCATTGGGAGCCTCGAAACCTTTTTGGCTGTTGCAAAACGGTGAGAAAGTATAGATATAGATAAAGGTTAGTTTCCAGTTTGTCTTACCGTAAAACTAGAAGCGGAAGTTCGGAAAGGATGGGGTTTTTTTAATTCATGCAGTGCCTTGTTACCTGAAATTTTAAGATATCACTTTTTAGTCCTGTTATACCGAAAGTGCTATGAATCGATGCAAGTCTCAGCACGAACCCACCCCATAACAAGGGGCCAATTATTGTATTGCAGCAGGATGGTCATCCACCTCGGACTTGGCCTTCGCCAAGGCGCCTTCCGGCCGCCCAAAGCGAATCCCCAAACAAATCCTCCGGGATCTCGCTGGAACACCCCACCCCCACACACCCACAAACACTCACAAACAACAGTATTTGCCCCCACAGAGCCCCTTCAGCACCGAAAAGGCCCCATTCTAAAACATGCCTCATTCCCCACAGGGCAGGCTATGCTAAATTCCAAAGGCGCGTTTCCGGTGGTCAAGGATCGTTTGTGCATACTGTACAACTTGAAACTTATTCGTTCCTGCTTGATTTTTTCCAAAAGTTTTGTTTTGAAGAGTTTTCCTTACTTGCTCGTCAAAAAAAGCTTTTGCTGCCATTAAAGACACTGGAATCTTGAGATCGACCCTGCCGACGGCTAGGTATCGACAACTATTCGTGTTCCATACAAAACACACAAAATACACTTTTTGTTTAGCCCACTCCTGGCCGTGATTCTAAGAACCACAGCCACACATTTCTTGCTTCGGCCTGTCTTGTAATCCTAATCGAATCGAAGGGTCGATTCTCGCTTCTCGTGCCCTTTAACTTGCAGATTCAGACAGGCAGGGAGTGAGAGAGTGAGAAAATGTGAGAGTGAGAGACAGAGAGAAAGAGAGAGAGAGAGAGAGAGAGAGAAGGAGAGAGAGAGAGAGAGAGAGAGAGAGAGAGAGAGGAGAGAGAGAGAGAGATGAGTGCGAGTGGTGAGGAGATAGAGAGGAGAATGAGATTTGTCCGGCGCACAGATGGTTTTCCTTATATCACGTTCTTTTCAATTAACAGAAAGGATTTTAAAGTAATTTCACTGTTTTCAAAAGCACAAATTACTTTCCTGTTTACAAAGACCATTCTCCAATCTTTCCACAAAACGAACACTGAACCAGCAAATGGCCCCATCACGAGAGACCATACTAGGACCGTTCGCCCGGGACCTCTCGAGGTGTATGAGGGGCCATTCCCCTAGTTGCGGTTAGAGAAAGTGAAGCGAGAGAAGAGGCAAGCGGATATTTGTGGATGTTGTGTGTGTATACTGTGCCCTCCGGGGCCTCGAGATCTCCAGGCGAACACGGACCTCTAGCGCCACCATCTCCCACAGCACTTCATTGGCGCTTTTCGCGGTGTTCGCTATGTTGATTAGCATATCTATTGCCTAAAAATAATTGGAATTTTTTACGGTAATCCATTTTCGAAAATTCGATTTTTTTGTGTGAGATTTACGGTTTTGACCCAATTCTTACTTTAAATAAGATTCGAATTTCGAGCGTATGCTGAATTTCGAGGTAATTTATACCTAGAAAGTATTTTACATGCTCCTTTTCAAGTTGGATTTTAGCTTCGAAAAGCAATAAATTTTACGTGAAAAAAAGTTAAAAATTTGGAGAAGTTCTAGATTTTAAGAAAGGAAAATCTTAGAAAATTTAGTCATTTGAGCTTAATTTATGCTGCTTGACTTACCCCGTTTTTCTTGTATGGGAATAAAGCAAAACTCGCCCGATACTAAAGGCCAGGCTGAACTCCTCGACTCTGTCACCATGTTTTTTGTCTGTCTGGTTTTCCCCTACTTCATAGAACATCATCCTCATTCGCCTCCTCCTCCCCCCTTTTGCTCCGCGCTTTCTAATCTATTTGCCCTTCCAACTGACCCCTCAGACATTGGTTGCTTTCTCTTCAAAGTCCCCCCCACCCTGTTTCGCTTGGTTGATCTCGGGATTGCAACTTTGCACCCAGACTATGATTCCGTTGGGGCCGGATTTTCAGGCCCCTAAATAATTGAATTTTCAACCCGTACCGGCAAAATTTATCGCCCTAGCGGATATTAAAGATATTTTCAACTGTATTTTGCCATATTTCTCAGAAAGAGCTCCCTTTTTGCGCATTTCTTTCACATTCCGACCTTTCCATTCGTGTTTGAAAATTGCATGCAACCTCATGTAAGCTATAGATTCAACAAAAAAGCCGTAACGATTCATCGATGGTTGGCTCCTCCTTATTTATTTTCCAAGATTCCCTCTAGAAAATGAAGGTTAACTTTTTTATCGAAACCACTCAAATTTCACATAAAATGTCAATTTGTTTGGCCAGCAGTTCCTTTGGTCCCTCCATGTACCCGCCGGACAGCGTGCGTAATGCGCGCGTGTTGCACTATCACACAGGCACCCTTCATCTCGTCTGTGTTTATTTTTGCGCAATTCCGATTTGCATCAAATCTTGTTGAGAGTGTAATTATGAAATTTTAGTAGTAAGTTAGTTTTGTTACATGGCGTAAACTGTACGCAGCAACTGTAGCTCGCTGGATGATATTACCCTTTAAAAAGAGCTGAAAAGCGGGCAAGTCGTCCCATTCTGACGGCCCTGTGTCGAAAGTAACGAGATCCGTTTTATCTAATCAACAAAAAAATCATTTTTATTTGTTTTTATTCAAACCATTTTTATTCATTTTTGATTTGCAAAATCTTTTGGATTTCACTTTAATTATCTTTGGGTTTTCAACGCTTAAAAGAAATCAGGTGATTACTACTATCATGAAGCAGTATTGGTCAGAATTGCTTCTTGTGAAAAACAAAAAACTTTAAAAGTTTAAGGTCCATTTTTATCACCTTATTCTCCTCTTTAATTTAAAATTTTAAAGGGATGGTGCCAAATATTTGGCAAACCCGAATTTTCATGCAGATCTTTATCACCTCTGCTAGCCGATGCAAGCGCGCGGTATACCAAGAAACCGGACTGCGCGGCGCCAGCTACACAGGTGCCTATTCACCCCAAGGTCCGCGCCGGACTGTTTATTTTGGCGAATCCCAGAGGCGTTATCACACCTCGGCCCTCTGTCTCTCCTGCAAAGCCGGATATGCCTGCCCCGAATCCTCAGAAGGGTTGGACCCAGCCAGCAGTACTTTAGCTTTTCCACCTCTTCCCTGGCTTTTCCTTCTGCGTCTTCTACCCTTTTCGAATCCACCCTGCCACCCCATCCGATCTGAGCTACCCTTTACCTTCGAGTCGAGCCGTCGCTCCCACGTTCCGATTGTATCGATATATTGATGGGATCCCCGCTGGGGTTTTTCCAAGGATCTCATCCAGCTGCGCCACGCGATGATCTCCTCTCCACCGCGCTGACAATTCCATATTCTTCCAAATGACGTCACGGCGCTTGATAAACCGCACAGGGATCGATCTAGGTGGGCGCCGATTTTTTGTAATTTGCGGGCTCGCATCTTAAAGGGATACCCAATGTTTGGGCGGCAAATATATAGTTATGTATTCCGGGAGTACAAATTACGCGCGAATTTTAGTGCGGTAATGGATGCCCAGTCGCCGCACAGGTTCGGCCTCCTTCCCCTTGTGGCGTTCCCTCTCGACCAATGGCTTGCCACTATGGCCTAATGGATGCTTGCCAGGTCTTGAAAGCGAAGTGCGGGTTCGACCCCCGCCCGCGTCGTGGTTTTGCTTTTGAGCCCCGAAAGGTTGGGTATCCCTTTAAAGAGATGGTTAAGTTGCCCATGGTTTTTTTTGCCAGACTTGTTATTGTTTCGTTGCGTGGCTGGCTAGGAACTCGATTGGGTTCAGGAAAACCATGGCCCATGCCCTTGCATGTCCCTTTAAAGGCCTAAGCAGCGCAAAAAATCGGCTCGTTCCATGCACTAGATTTCCGACAACTTCACCTAGCCAAAAATGTTGGAACTTGTTTTTTTCCCGAAGCTGCGAGCCGACTACTAAAGAACCTGCGACTGCCAATGTCTTTTGGCGATGCCGTACGCTGTCGATGCCTAAAACAGAGAGGCTTCCATTTCCGCACTTCATAGTCCCTTTAGAAACAAACCAAGAATCAAAAGCAATATCCAAACCTATAGCTTTTGTTACCAGAGACCAGCTCGACTATCGGCGATTGGATCCTGGTCCGATTCGACGGGTTTCTTCACGGCGTAACAACCCTATAATGACAGGGATCGGTGCGTTTTCTAAGTTACTCAGAAACCCATTTTATGGCGTATTTTTGTAACAGAGTTTGTGGTTTAACCTTTTCGGTTACGGTATCCGCGAAAATTTACCATAATTTCATAATCCCAAAACCTTTTCGTCGTATCTTGTGATTTCGGTTTTTAGCTTACAGCTTATCGTTCCCTGCCTCCCGCAGAGCATCAAAAACAATTACGCGATCCAATTACACCCCAAAAAGCACTATCCCACTACCTCACCGAGCCACTCCCGAGCCAAATAACGCTTTGCGAACGGCCGTATGGCGAGACATAAGGCCGGGGGAGCCGGGTCGTTTGTACCAGAACCGGGTGTATAGAGACGGTTATCCACACCGAGCTAGAGGGGTTTACCCATGCAGGCATTCCTCTAAATTGCATCCAGTAGCCATAGGGTAAGTAGTAGTGTAGTAGTAATTTTTGATATTTTGCCCAATTAAAGTTTTAAAACCTCAATTAAAATTAAAGTTGATCCCTTTAAAGGTATTAGAAAGCGCCAATGTCGACCCCTGTTTTTCGCTAGGTCTCGACAATTACGATGAAGGTCAGAAAATGGTCGACCCTAGTCTTTTAGCAGTAAACCAGGGTTGAAAAGCCGCTTCGCGACTTTTCAACCCTGGCCTTTCTTCGGGGTCCTTTGATACACGGGCACTTTGCATACTATAATTTGCATTAATTTTACGAATTACGTTAGGGATAGGCACACCACAGGAATTAATTGAGCAACCGACTCGAAACCCAGCAAAGCCTAGATGAGCCGAATTAATCCTCGTATGCAAATTAGTCTATTTCCATATGTTTTTAAATCGCTAAAATAAGGTATAAAACGTCATTTTAGTTAAAATCTGATAAGCGCGCAGTAATCTACGCCCTCGATTACCCCTAACCACTTTACTCCTGAACCATAAAATCCTCTTTCCTTCGAGTTATGGCTGGAACCCGGGTTTTTATGCAAAGTGTCCACACACACACAGAACTATTTTTTTATATATAGTAGGATAGGATAGTTTTATATCACTAGGCTATTTATGAGTGTTTTACCGTTTCGTCTAGCTGGCAAGACCCGGCCATCCCACAGGGTCGATTAGACCACTGCCAAGTCCCATTAGAATAAGGAACTTAGGCGTTAAACTAAGAAAAATAAGTCCCAACTTCATTCTCCAACAAAAATTTTTACAGTCAAGTCTACGCAACCCCCTCGATCGGCGACCCGTCCACATCGCGAGCCTCTCTCCTGAGTAGCCGTCAGCGGGACAGGTACCATTTTGTAGCCAGGTTTTGCATATGCCTTGGGGCAATCTGTACCTGAAGCACTTACTGGTTCTACCGCCCGTATTCCAGGGATGCCGAAACACGCATCCATTCAATCAACCGATTGAACGACCGCATCCAGCGACGTCTGGCCGCCCAGTACCCAATCGTAAGTTATACCTCGTGCAGATGGATTTCGAATTGTTTCACGTCATTTTTGTGGCTGGGCTGGTATACTGTTGAACTCTATTTTTTTCCCTATGAAGATCTGAGCAAATTTTTTGAAACTTTAGTGTTAAAATTTTCCTGGCCTGTAAACTTAGGATATGCTCAGTTTCCGGATAAATCAAATTAAGGATAAAAGTAATACGATAGAAACTATATTTATATTATCCTAATTACAATAAATCAATCAGGAAAGGGAATCTCCTAAAAGTTTAATAAATCCTAGAAAAACAAAAAAAATCATCTTTTTCGATAAGCATTCTTGATTTAGAGCTCAAATATTATTTTCTGAGTTCTTTATGATTTAATATATCGAAAAAAGGGTTAAATCAGATTAGATCAATTTGGAAAAATATAGGGCGTTTATGAAATCAATTTGCTCATTATCCGCTCCATCGATTGTCAGGGAAAAAAAAACAATTTAATTTGTCGACATTCCTTGTATCATGTAGCTTATTCCTTTTTTCATGGACTTTCGCTCTCATTCCCACACCCCCAAAAAATTGTTGCCATTTCGATTGGTGCCGGGTACGTGGCGTGGGGTGGTGATGGTGGGGGATGGGGTGCACTCTAGATTTAGGGGCGACGAGACGATCCTTCGGGCAAGCATTGAGTGGACAGTCCGAAAGAATGGGAAGGCCAAGCAAGGCGAGGGGGGGGGGGTCGTCTCCGCTATTAGGCGGTCGGCGTGAAGATTAGTGATTCATGTGGAAATCGCCCGCATTTGGGGAGGGGGACTTCCCTACTCGGCTCACGGTCAAAATACTTATTGACCAGCCGCGCCTAGCCGCACGGTTCTGGCCTATCGGAATCACGCTTTTAAATTAGAATCCAGCATTTTTCATTTGAAATTTCATGAAATTATATTTTTCGGGAATCATCTGTTTGTGAATTTTTTTAAAACAAAAAACCATTTAGTATTGTAAGCAAGCAACAATGCGCGTTTTAGGTGGTTTTTGTGTTTTTGCAATATGGCATGGTTCATTTGATAGCGTTTGGGATTCTAAACAAATACGGGCTTTTCGAAATTGCTTAACGGCTACTGTTTTGCAAAGGATCTGGCCTGAAAACACCGATTTTTCCATTTCTGGCTCCCTTTTGGCCCCCTGTTTCACCAGTTATTGAAAGCCGGGATTTGTTCAGGGCTTCAAGCTCTATCGGATGAGCTATGCCATATCACAAAAGTGCAAAAGTTTCCGGGAACGACCGACTGAAAGCTGGGCAATTATGCGCATTTTAACACCCAAATGCGCTGTAACTTCTTGAAATTCGCCGTTTCGTAAAGTTGGGAGAACATCTTTGGAAGTCGCGTAAAATTCGCGCTGGGATTATTTTTTTGTTTTGTTTGATATCCGATCTCTAGCTTTTCGACTTCACACCTTCACGCTTTTCCCCATTGTTCCAATCTGTTCCCGCCACCCTCCATTGTCTTCCGGGCCTGTGATCCCGTGGGTGACACTTGTAGCGCACCCGTTGTGGTGTTGGTGCTGTGTTGGTCGGGCCGTAGTGTTGGATGGGTGCGTAGGTGAAGTAGCAGGGGATGTAGAAGGCTGCTTGTTCTTTTGTCGAGAGCCCCTGTGCACAGTGACGCGCCCTCCGTGATATGGGATAGCAAATAGCCAGCCGCGACACATGCTTCTTCTTTCTCGGCTGCCCCCGCCCGGCACTGGTATCCCCCGGAAATCGTTAATTTTGGCTTGCGGCTGGCTGGCTATAAATTGATCTGGCTACCGTATTCGAGTGCTTGGAAGAGCGATCTTATTTTGAATGCCTAAATTTTGATGGCAACAACATATCGAAAGCGGCGCAGTGTCGAGTCGCAGACGACAAGTAGTAGCCGCAGGCGGAAGGTGCTACCTTGGGAAATATTCAAATTCACGGAAGCGGTCGCGTCGCGGGCGGGACCTGGAGATTTTAGCGCAACGCCTCCGCTACGTATCCAATAGATACCTCAATATTAGCACTTTAAAGGGACGGGCAAGGCACGGCCATTGGATTTATTTACCCTCGTTCGTTGCGTGTCGCGGCTTTTCGTGTATTACCTGGGGCGCCGTCTGGTGCGCTCCGTAGCGTCATGTCGTGTGTTGCGTATCGTGCCATTTCGCGCGTTGCGTTTCGCGTTGTGTAGCGTCGCGTGGCGCGTTGCCTGTCGCGTCGCGTGCGCGGGGCCGTGCGTGCTCTTCCATTTTTTGCTCTCTTGCTTTTACTTATCTTTTGCTAACGCTACGCTAATTTCGAAAGTTGTTGCATTTTTGCGTTTGTCGGGGTATATCCGGTTACGCTAGGTTAGGATTGCGCTCTTGGATTTTCAGAAGTAATGAGTTCAGTTTAATGCATTTTTCCAGTACGCCAACTCGCCGGCAATCGCCGAGGAATCGGAACGCCCGAGAGACTCTCGAGAAATCGACATCGACGTCGTCGACCCATCGTTCACTCAAAGGGAACAGCGAAGGGGTGAGTTCGCACATTCCAACAAATACAACAAACCAAGCTACACTTTTCGTGGGGTCAAAATGTTACCGTTTTCAGAAAGCGCCGCCGAGGCCCGCCTTGATCGCCTGATACAGCGCCGAAATTCCCAGGGAGAAGTCGACGCCGTGTATGAGAAAAGGACTTTAGGTAGCGTGCGTTGAACAAGCAATTCATAGCTGTGTCGAAATTTCCAGATTTAGGTTCCATTAATGCGATAATTTTGCATTTTTATTCTTTTTGAAAAATTTTTCTGGGAGCCTGGAAGTCAGCATAATTATTTTTCCGTATTTCGGAGCGTGGGAGGCGTTTTATTGATAGATCCCATCACTATATGAAAATACACTGTTTTAGCTTACATTATGGTTCAAATTCCATTATTTCTGGTTGATGTTGTTTACGGGGATGAAACGCAACCTGGAGAATTTTGTAGTTTCAAAAATGTTATATGAAACTTATTTTTACGAACAAAAATTCGTTACTTTGCGGAATTTTTAATCGAATTTTCCGCAGGGTATCGAAATCCTCTCGTTGGTCAATTTATTGAATTCTCGAATCATGCATCAACCCCGAATTTTCTTCAAAATTCCATTTCAAAATCATTCAAAATTTCCATTTTCAAATCCCTATTTTTTTGCCTTCAAATTAAGTGATGATTGAGTTTTGGAGCATTACGGATTTTTACCGGGTTTCACAAGTGTTCTTACAAAGTCGTAGTTTAATTTCGTTGATGCGAAAAGTTTCCAGGGTTAGGTTTTTATACACATCTCTGAATCCGAAAATTCACTTGACTTTTATCTTATAAAAATATATGAATTTTGCTGCCCTTTAATGAGCCCAAACTCGTTCCCCGAACCATTTCCGAACACCCCACCCGCCCATTCCAATTGTTTGTCCACACGTCTGCTGACCATCCAGTGCGTGAATTAGGGTGCGCGCGGGTAGATAGGTCGCGGTGAGTCGCTCGCCCGAGTAGAGCAGGACGTGGACGGTAGCGGACCGGGCATTAAGGGTAGAAATCGGCTTTACCTCCCTTCCATTCCAGACGGGGCCCGCCACCACAACGGCGGCCGTCCTCACCGACGGAGGGCCCAGTCACCTGTCACCCGGCCACACCAACAATCTATCACGCGCAACGTGACCTGCACAATAACCCACATCAGCGATTGGCACAGAGGTAGGGGATACGTAGGTATCATTGCTTGTCATTAGTATGCTGATGCCTTAAAATTATCATTTACGCCTAATTTTTATGACTTTTATCTTGAACAGCAATTTTACTTACAGCATTTGCTTCAAGCGATTCTAACATAGTTTTCTTCATCATTTATCCTTTTCTTTTCTACACCCTCCGTTCTGATTTTTTTCTGGCTTTGTTTCCAGAATGCCAGCTCGTAGACTACACCCCGCTACTGTCACCCCTTTACCTAACGTAAACGGTTCAGCAAGCTACGTTGTAGCAAGCAGAAAGAGAAAATAAAAACTTTTTACCCCGTTTTATTATACTTAATCTCTAGCCTTCCATACATCGTTTTCTTATCCTATAGATACTTTTGCCAAATACTATCACCTATTGTGTTCCGCTAAGGATTCCAACTGATAGAGACCCGACCCTAATAAAATTGCCTGTCTTGGACAAGGGTCGAAACAAGCTTCTCTAGCATACTTTTCCCATTTTAGCTCTTTCTTGAGCATTTTTCTTTTCCTAACTTAATTTAATTAGTTTACTTTTATATTAATAACTTTTCTTTTATTTGTGGAATTGTTGGCCCTTAAGCGTTGCGTAGAAGGCCCAGAAGAGGCAGTATTTTTTTTTTAAAGCGGTAAGACAGCCCATTCCACCGGCAATGCCAGCTTATCGCTTTTAGCCGCACCAGCCCACGATACGTGAGCACCTTTCCATTGCACAAACGATCGCCGCGGTTTGCTTATCGCGGTCGCGCCGAGGTTTTGAGAGTATTTATAAATAGCCCTTGTCGGTCCCTTTAATTTTGTTGATTACAAACTTTACGATTTTCCCATACTCCTCAGCTCTTTTGGCCGCAAAACCCGCGACATGCAATACGCGTGACGATCTTTCCGTTGAGTAATTAACGACGACCTTTTACAGTCTATAAGCCACCTCACAACCGCCCATGGGTTCGGGCCGGATGGTTGAAGGAAAGGGCGTACTGTACGTGTTTTCGCGCGTTGCGTGCGGGTGCGCGGAATAGCAACCGGTTTTAGCTGCGCAGGCCTGCTTTCGCAATTGCGCGACGCGTCCTATCGTACGCGGTGGTCCCCACTTACCTCTCCAAAGCTACCGGACGTTTTATTAGAAGACCGGGCGGCTGTGACCTGTGCGTTGCGTGTTTTCGGCATCAGGATTTATTGTAACTGATATCTCATCATCTGATTTATTTCAGCGATTGTTTTTAGCTGGAAAAAACATCTTCCAACATTTCCTTCTACGCTGTACCCATAATCTTCTTCGAGCCGAATCCACCCCATCCCTGGCCTCCCGACCTCGTAGAATCCCTCCCTGCCGACCGCCGGATTTTTCCCCACCCCGCAGTCGAGGAGAAGAGCCGATTCGGTGGATTCTGAGTTTACGATTATCCCAAGGTGCGTAAAATCTTAAAAAGTAACGTAAAGGCGAACCTAGGGAACAACTCAACTCCGGACGCTGGCAAATCGGGCAGGGATCTTCGGCAGATTTATTGGACAGCGGGACGAGTGAGCCTTTCTAATTTGATCCTTCTTTCTGTCGATCGCTCCTCTCGCTCTCTCTCACTCTGGCTTTTGGTCCTCTCTCTCTCTCTTTCGCTCATTTGATCTCGAGGAGGTTTTGTGTGGATATCTGTTAGTATTCTCGACAGTCATGCATTTTTGTGTCTCAGGTCATTCTCCCTTGAAAACTGTCCATTTCAGCCGAACGCCGGCCGACCACCACCCTCCGGAGGGCCGCACTTTACTCACCTGCGATGTGTGCGCATACAAAACGCTAAGGGCTGGCGAATTTTGCCCTGTATGTTCATTTTTCTTTCAATATGCCTGATATACATTTAATACAATTTATTACTCCCCAACTTCAGTTCTGTGCCCGAGGCGCCTACCCAGCCCACAGCCACAGCGGCAGTACTACCAACGGCAAGCGCAGAGGGGATGGATTATAGAGGTGTAGAGCGGGCGAAATGAAAAGAGAGAGAGAGAGAGAGAGTGAGAGAGAGTGAGAGTGAGAGAAGACAGTGGAGAGAGGTAGCGTGAGAGAGGGCGAGATAGAGAGAGAACGACGTAACGATAAATCCTACGTTTTTAGACTATCCCCGTCGGCCAGGCTACAGTAGGCAGACGCCAAGCATGTTTGCTCCAGATCCATACTATCCGCAAAGTGCAGATCCTGAGCGCTAGGCATGCTTTTCGCAAAAAAATCGCTAATTTGAGTAGATGTTCCAGATCACTACAAAGAACAGCGGCGACCTTATTTGGCAACACCATGGGCCCAGCCACCGGATTATAAAGCCAGGCGACCGTTGACGAGATATACAGGTTGGTTTCAGACTTTTTTGCTTCCGTTGCTTATTTTTATATCCACTACTGTGTTAATAGCACCTTAGAGTAGTATTTGTTTACTATCTCAGTTGTCTAGATCGAAAAATCTACCCTCCGGCAATGTCGTGGAAGTACCGACCGCCAATCTGGGAACCCCCTCCGCCGCCCCATCCTTGGCATCATGATCAACCCGTCCCAGCGGCGGCAAGGAGGGCGAGGCCCAATCTTTAGATACGGTAGGTAGAGCGTTCTTTTTTGTAGGAGTTCCTTAGGCCCGGCGCTCCCGGAAGAGATGTACGACTACGATGTTTACGCTAGGGAGCGGGAACGGCGGTTGCGGCAGAGAAAGGTGGGCACGATCTTGCGATTTTTTTTGAATTGATCATCTCTCTCTCTATCTCTCGCTTTCCCTCTATGCCTCTCGCGCGCTGTCTATCCAAAGTATAGTTCCTCGGCCAGCTTTTCCTTCGGGTATCCTTAGAAAATCTCTCAAGAATGTCGGTATTCAATATGCCGACAACAGAAATACCAATCAGCCAGAATCCCAAAAACAAAAATGTCGACAGCCCAAAATGCCGAATGTTTCTGAAAACGTCCGGAACCTACATCTTTTTTTGAAAGCCTTTTGCCCTTTCGGTTGTCGGTATTTGAATTTTTTTGGATGTCGGCATTCAGCTCTCGGCATTTTGAACGTCGATATTTCGGTTATCGGCGTTTTGCTGTCGGTGTTTGGGTCTCATAGTTTTGCCGTGGTTCTGATCGGCGGAACCTTCTGGTTAGGCCTTATAAATATTGGTGTTTCGTTTTCGGGATTTTAAATACCGATACGTCCGCTTTGGCTAGGTTGATACGTTTCTTGAGTCTCAGTGTCGACATTTCTGTCAGATTTGTGATTTAATTTAAAGTTCAATCTAGATTTCCGAATTTCAGGCACTCGCCCTCGCCGTCGCCCTGCTCGCCTTCGCGCTGGTCGTGTCTGCCGGCGTCGTTTTGGCTGCCATCCACTATTGATCATCTACAAAACACAAAACAAAAGCATACTCTCCTGTTTTTCACATCGTTCTTGCCCCGACTACTCCCAGATTTTACGCCTCGTGCAATCACACCACCACACCAACTAGTCAAAAGTTTGCGACCAAATTTACAGAGATTTTATATATTTATGTAAAATTTTATGCTTTTTTTGCATTTATTTCAGTTGCCGCTACTTCAGGGCCCTATTTTACAGCATCTTTATTAAATTTGTTTATACTTTCTGATGCCTTAATTTTGCTCAACATACCCTATCACATTTTGCCCAAAATCACTGCTGTTTGATGCTCAAAAAAACCTTCAGAAGACTGCCACCAAAAATCTTCGCAGAAGAGTGCTTTCCGGCTATCATTTTCCTTTCCGCTTTTTCGCTCTCTTTCTTGCTATTTCACGGACCGTTAATAAATCGTAATCTTTGCGTTGTGGTCGATGGAAAATCGGGACATTTGGGGAAGTGATAAGCTTTTTTTGGGGTAGGGTTTGGCTGGACGAAAATCAATCACAAGCTA
>CATQJA010001545.1:0-45634 GCA_958295435.1 Mesorhabditis spiculigera
AAAACTTATTTTTCAAATCGTTTCTACATAATTTTTCTGCACCTTGTGACAATTTTATGATCAGATTTTGGTCAGTTGCCTCGCCGATTCAAAAAGTTTATCGGGAGGCCGAACAGGAAACAAGCAAAAAATTCAACAGATGCTTTTTCATTCCGCAGATGAAAGAGAAAGTCGTTCTAGCGGTGTCAAAAATTTATCACAGAGGAAGGCGCAAAGATGGGCGATGTCTTCTTGGTTTTCCGTAGAATCCAGCCGGGATCAGTGCGAAGCTGCTCGACATTTTCTTTTCCATCTCAAAAATGGTTGAACTAGCTTCCCTCATAAATATTAAGTTATTGTGTTTTGTCGAGATCCCCCCAAGAAATCATTTTTCCCGTTAGTGCAGCTATTAATCAACTGGATGCTTATGAGCCTAATTCTAGACAATTTAGGGTGGGGTCCAAATTTCCGGCCGCCGTGCTGAATTTAATACAAAGATGAAAAGCCTATGTTCAAACCTGCTACAAAACCTCATCTGTAGCTCCCTTGCTTTTTTGCATAATATTTCGAGCTAACCGCTCCAGGCCTGAAGGTAGATGCAATGCTTTTTGGGTAGTTCTTACTTGATCCCATTGACGCGAATCCCCTTCCGGATCAGCTCCAGGGCCAAGCTTCTGGTCAGCGAGTCCAAGGCAGATTTTGACATCCCATAGTAGGGAAGGCGATCTAAAATCCAAGCATCTTTAAAATCCGAATATGCCAATTTACGGCTTGAATTTCCGATGCGGCAATCGGAGCTCATGTTGACGATGGCTCCCTTCGTTTTCTCAAGGTGGGGAGTGGCCTCACGGGAAAGAAAAACGACGCTAAATGAAGCGCATTGTTTTGGTGTTTTAAATGTATTTTAATTATCCGTTATTTTAACAGTTGACCAACCATCGAACATTAATCTGGAAGATGTAATCGTAACTTTGCATATCCTGGGTCAAGAATCCGGGCTTCTTGATTGCACATGTCCCTCGTCCGTAGACACCATCATTATTGATCTTAAATTTAAGAAGTCAAACTACCAGAATTAAGATACCAAGAAATCTAGATGTCCGAATTTCTCGACAGTATCGTGGACCAATTTGGACATGAAGTCCTCTTCGGCTAAATTCCGACCAGCGCGAGTATGTCGCTTTCCGAGGCACCAGTCGCTACACATTCCTTTTTGGTTTCCTAAACCGCCCTATATGGTCTTTATCGACTGAATAGGTATTAAATTCGTTTTACATAACTTAACCTACATTCAAGGCGGCTTCACTTCTTCCGGTGATCGTCACCTTCGCTCTGTGGGCGGCAAATGGACCGCGATCCCGCGGCCGATGCCGTTGCTCGACCCTGGTGGACATAAATTTTAGCATACTAAGTAGTATCATTAATCTGCTATCAACTACAAAAAACGCCCATTAACAGGTTCCAAAATACCTATCGTAATCGATTATCCCTACCTGTAATCAAAGCCACTTTCCTTCAAATTGCTTGACCATCGTGAAGTATTTCTCTTCAAAAACGAGGCATAACAATTAGCCATAATTTGTTTAGAAAAATTAAGATATATCGAGCATCATGGTGAGGTGAAGGTGTAAAATCAAGTTTAGAATAGCTATTATCCCTGACGGTCTTGTGGTGCATGAACCGTTATATACCCAACCCGAAGCCCGGATCTCCGATGCTACCCACACCAAGGTCAAACCACCCAAAAACTGTCAGTGAAAAGCAGCTAAGCGGAAAATTGAAATTGAGATGTGGCCGCCTTGGGAATAGTGAAGCCCAGTTTATCAAATCGACCCGCCATGTGGCCACCCGCCGCCTCGATTCTACGGCTTTATTTTCGGCTGGAAAATCGCCAGGGACATAACGTGATAACGCCCACAAATTTGCACACAAAATGGCAGAAAACGGTTTGTGTATCGTTACATCATCAAATTAAGGTTTATGTCTTGCCTTTGCATCACCATAGTCCGCACAAGATGATCATGGAAACACCTTGCATCATGAAAGGTGCGAATTTTCTTCAGGTTATCGTAACGGAAACCCAAATATTTGGATTTTTTTGGTGGCCGATCGTGGGCTGTAGTTTCGAATGAACTTGTTCTACATCCACAGACCCGAATTTCCTAGCTAGTTTCATCACAGCAACCAGAATTTTTGAATGTTGTTGGGGCCTGGGTTGTAGGATGTAGTCGCGAGCAGAATAGGTTTGTCGAGCTCAAAGAATTTTTACGACGCGTACTGGTTCGCATACTATTTTTTGGTGTCTACCTGACCTATTTTTATGCTGCACATCATGGTTTTGATAGTTGCATTGTGTGATTATCCATCGCCCTTGTACCTTTAAAAACAATATGAGCAGCATATGAGCTGGAGAGGCACTACGAAGCGCGAAAATCGACCCCTATCGAGGACTAGGTGTTGACAGGGTGACCTGCTGAAAACAGGACGAACGTCTCGATTTGCGCTCCCAGGTGCTTTAGACAGTTCCAATCAGAAACCAGGTTTTATGCGACAACTTTGTTTAAGGTCGAAGCTTTTCAAAATTTCAATAAATGCAGTCATCAATGACAATTGTCGGCGCCCGTTTTCTCAAAATCAGCATCTTTCGTTCAGCAATTGTATAAGATATTGACGAAATCACGGTTCCAACTGCCAATATTGCCAATTGGACATACAAGCTTGCAACGCTGCCGTAGAACATGCAAATTGCGGTGAACAGAGCCTGAAACAACGATTTTCCTTGGTCTTCTTTACTGTCAAAAGTTGGTGAAAATCGGAAACTGCCAACTTCATGCCAAAATTTGCTCAACGCAAATGCAGGTCCTGTTCTTCCATGATACCGTACGGAAATTAGGGCATAAATTTGAGGTATTGACACAGCAGTCGCTGAATCCGAGCAAGACACCGCAAATTAGGGCTATGGCTATGCTAAATAAAAGAAATTGAGTGCTATTTTACGAAGTGATTCCCACCTAGGCGAGCCGAAGATCGGCTTATCATACGTTTTCTCGAAAGAAGCAACGCCTGGTAGATTTAAGGCTACCAGCGTATAACAAATAAGGCTAGCGGCGGTCCCCATCCACATCGTGTACCATCTACCGACTCGAGAGGACCATTTTCCGAGGAGGGCGAAGAGGTAGACCGCCTAAAATCTCGAATTTTAGGAGAAAGAGCGAGAGCGAGAGTGATTTAGAGAGCGAGAAAACGAAAGAGCCAGAGAGAAAGAGAGAGAGAGAAAGAGAGAGAGAGAGAGAGAGAGAGAGAGAGAGAGAAAGGCGTGAGAGAGAAAGAGAGCTCACCGGACAGTTGCCCAACACCAGTTGCAATGCTATTATACGCCATCAACTGATTCGTATTAATCGTAAACGCTTTTGTAAAGGACAAAGCAGTGGAGTAGACACCGCTAAAGAACGAATTCTCGATTCCAGTAAAAGCCGATGGAATTGCGATCAGCCACTGGTCGACAGTGCCCAGCATCCGGACGGTTTTCACTAGAAATTTCGGCTTGGTATCGGAGTGTCGTATAAATTCAATGCAAACGTGCTTCAGGCCAGAACCCACTTAATTCCATCCGGTGACTAACTGCTGCTGCCTTCTTGCCGGTCGATTTCTGCTGGAGAAGTCCGAGAACGACGACACCAACGAGGGCAACGGCCGCAAAAGTTCCGTACAGGATCCTAGTCGTGCTCATCGAGATGTTTTTGTCTGGTTTTTGGCCGAAAACGACGAGCAGGTAGATACCGCCCAGCACCATGCTAAAGATGAAAATTAGAATAGTTTGAGAAAGGCGCGCAGCAACCTATCCTGTTTTTGCCAAACCGCCAACCGATTTGGCAATGAAAAGTTTTGGAATCGCTGAGACCTACCAGGACATGTAGAGCATCCAGAAAACATTGCTATTCCTCGATATCGTCCTCTCATTACTGTTCTCGGCAACGTAAAGCCCCACCGACGTCCACAACACTAATTCTGGGTTCATTTTGTCTGGATTCTGGCTCACACCCTCCCATGAAGCCTTCAAAGGCCGCGGAAGCGTAGAGGTAGTATGGGTTCAAAAACAGGAACCCGGCCATGTAGAGGACGTACGGGAAACTGCCGAAAATGATGGAGAGACGACGCCCTGGAAACCGGATTTATTTTAAAAGGAACTGGCAAGGCAAAATTACGTAGTTAGGCGATAAAATTAAGACTTCCTTAACCATTTCATAGCCTAAATTAGACATTAACTCGCCTAGAAAAGAAATTATCGGTGGTGCCAACAGATTCCCAACCAAAAATGTCGAATAGATGATCGTCTGGCTAAATATTCAGGGGTAAAGGGAGTGGAACTCCTGGCGATGAGCATTTTTTTGTGGCGACAAAATCTTACCTGTAGTATCCTGCATGTTTGGCTATCCTTCGGTCGGTCTCATGTCGATTTTCGAGTACAGTTTCGACAATAAAAGCTTGTGAAATAAAAGCAAAAAAGACGAGCATCATCCCGATGCCGAGTTGAATGATGTTTAGAAAACTTCGCTCTGGCCATTGCATTTTCTGAAAATGGAAAAGTATGGGGAATGGCGAGTAAAAACGGTGACACTTTAACGAGAGGGAGAGAGAGCGATAGGGAAAAAGAAAAAGAGAGAGAACGAGAGAGCGAGACAGAGAGAGAGAGAGATAGAGAAACGTAAAGATGGAAAAAGCTGCAAATGATAGCAAAATCGCTATTGAGAAACTTAAGCAATTTAGCAATTTTAAAGCACGATAAGCGTACCAATGTTGAAATTACTAGAATCTAGCTAGAGGAGCTGTGTTTTTCAAAGCAGGGCAGCTCACAAAACCGGAAATCAGGGTTGGTTTCCCGCAATTGGCGCTGAAAACAGAGCTAAATATTGTAGGGAAGTGCCCAAACAACAGGCAAAAATCCTCACTGGTAAGCAAAAGTGAGTACTATTGTTCTTACCGCGTGAAGCGGGACTTTTTTGGTCTCTGGTGGCGGGTGCGGGCAAAAATGGATAAGCGACCCCGCATATCCCCGCCACCGGCATGCCGCTTTATGGCTGGCGGATTGCCGCGTCTTCACTGGAATTATAATAAGTAGTAAATGTTGAAAAAGGACTGCCTTTGGCCTGGAAACATCGGCACATAAACCTTCGGAATGAAAGATAGATGGGGTCCGGGCTTTTGATAAACTCAAAGCCTGAAGAATTCTTTGCGGAAAATAGAGCTCGGTATGATGTGGCGTTTTGTATGAAGCCGCAAGATGATGCTTATTTTGAAAACATGATATTTCTCGTATGACCCTTTGTTCCGTTTTTCCAACCAGCTTTTGATTCCGATTTTTGATTGTTTCGCAACTTATTTTTGGATCATTAACCAAAATTTTTCTCCGAGGGTCATAAATACCTCTAAAAAATTGTTTATTATTCTTAAATAAATGCACTAATTTTGTTGACTAATTCATTATATCTTAAGTTTTTTGTAATAAAAAGTAAGTTCGTGCCTATTTTTTTGCCTACTGTCCCTACTTGATTTGTTGGGCGTTGCAAGCCAAAACATTTTTACCTGTCTCAACCATTGAAAAACGGCTTAAGTAAAGAAATGGGTTTAGGGCTAATTTCCCGTTCGGTGGGAGTCTGACCCATTATGAACGGCAACTTTCCGCTACGCCACTTCCACCCATTTTACAACTTCGTTTTCAGCTACCCGCCATACTAAAACCGGAGGCCAAACCCACGATAAACCGCCCGGATTTCCAGGGTACGCCTATTAACAGACGTTTACTCCCCGTTCTGTGTAGTGATCTTTATGTTTCAATCTAATACATCAAAAATTGGATGCGTTTATCAATTTTATCGGCTTCCCGATGGAAGCTACATCATTGGGGGGATAAATAAATAGTGGAGAGTTCGTGGAATTAGAGCGAGATCGTTCTGGATGCTGTGATGACCGCTACGCCGACCAGCGTCAAAGAATAGGCGACGGCGAGGAGGGTGATGTTGCGATTTCCCTAAAAATGGCATTATTTCTAAAAGACTAATTTTTCCATTTTGCAAATATTTTAAACGATAAAATGTTAATTTTAAAATTAATTTTAATTTTAAAGTGGAGCGTTCGGCTGGGATCACTTTGGAGCATCATTAACTCGAGATTTTAAAGGAACCGGCAGAAGCTCACGGTTTCCACAATTTCGTTGTCTCTGGTTTTTCGTTGATTTCCGCGTCGCGCACGCAGCGCGCAAGCGAATGGACCGCGTAAAAGGGCTGAAAATCGATTATGCATTGCGTCTCGCGTCCCGCCCCTCTTCCCGGGAAATTTTCTAGAGAATTCATAGCCATGAAAATCTAAGTAAATACTATTCCCTACCGTAATTTCTTTAAAGTACAACACCTCCATAGTGACACGACAAGCCCGGGCAGTTGTTGCGACGGTGGGAGGTAGGCGACGATCTGAATTTAGCAATTCGAGCCTGTAGTCTTTAAGAGCCGTGTTTTTGTTTCATTGTTTTCGAAGTAATAACTAAATGTACCTAGGTGTATTAACACCTACCGGCGATATTTCTCATTTGCAATCATAAAGAAGCAAATTCCGGCCCCGAACATCAGCCCGCCGTAAGAATCAGTGGGATTGTGATGATCTGTGGTTCAGTTCTGGCTTTCCGCGTCTGAAAATCCTTTGTTTTAATGATTTAATACACCCAGTTAGCTTACTTTGCATAATGTTGAAAGAAAATTGTCGCTGAAGCTCCATACGCCGATAAAGAATGAAAAAAATGTAGTCAAGTACTTTGCCGTAGGGGTAACCGCCAGGCTCTAGAAAAAGTTAAAGAGCATAAATCCCATAATGTAATAAACAATAACCCAATGCTTCTAATTATGTTACAAAATCTACGAGACAAAAATGCGGCCAAAGCTTGCCTTGCAGGTAAGAAGCTGGAGTCCCCCCGATCCAATAAAAGGTCCCGACAGGCAGGCAGCACAGCATCGTTCTAAAAACTAGAATATTTTCGATAAGTTTAGGGCCCCACACAAAAGTCATTGGTCAACGATGCGAGCCGCGTTTCCGGCGACTTCTTCCTCTTTTTCTGGACCCAAAAATGCATATAAAGACAAGTTTCGTTACCTTTTTTCCCCCAAATCAATATGAGCTGCAGAGCCGGGGGCGTTCCCCTTGATGAAGAGGGCAAGCGAAAAAGGGTATAAATGTTTACACGCAAGGCTTTTATAAAATGCATTTTATGGATTCTGGGTTCAGAATTAGACCCGAAGCTGCAATGAGGGTAGCAAGACGCCGATATAGTTCAGCAATTCACTTTGCCGGGAGCTGCGCGCGTCGACTCCCGATAGACCGAGATCTGAAGGTAGTGATGATTACCAGTGGAAAAGACGGCCGCGGCCCTTTCCACTGACCCCGTCTAGGGAATCACGAATTCCCTTTCCTTATTGCGTTCGCGGCGCAAGAGCTTGACCTCAAGGTATCTATTAACTGTGTATTTCGGCGCTAGGTTCATACCGATTTCGCTCGGATTTAGCCCGCGGCGCGCAAGCGAAGTCAAGGACCTTTTTTTTGCCCGCGCGCGCCTGAGCCAGCATTGCGTTAGGGGCTCCGAAGCCTGCGGCGCTGTTACTGGTTTATCTCCAGGATTTACCGCGGCGCGCGTGTCTGGGGCAAGGACTCAGCGTTACCTGCGGCGCCAGACCCCGCCTTGGCCAAGTATGCTTTATTCTGCGGCGCAGAGCGCAGGGCCAGGCCGAAACCGGCACACCGAGGGTTTCCAGCGGGTCATGTTTTGTTGTTTAAATCTCGCAAGCTAAGTTACATTCGGCGCGCCTCTTGAACCTCGACCACGCGCTTGTTAGACCGTGGGCGCCCACCGCTGGCCACACCCTAAGAGATGGCGATGGGTGCGGAAAGCCCTTTCTGTCCTGGGAGGCGCCTCACCGGTAGGGAGAACTTGGTAACTTAAAAAATTTTTTTGAGTCTCGAATGTGGCAAAATTTGCAAAATAATAAGATGCGCGTATCCCCACTATCGAATTACAAGTGGACCAAATTCCAGACCAAAAATTCCATCTGGGCTTCGAGTTATGCCCTGACACCACGGCTCTTCGCCCATTTTATCTCAGCCGACCTCTAGTGAATTCGCTGGCATAAATTAACTTTATTTTAAATGAATTTGGCAAAATCCAGAAAAGAAGATCGGGAGAATTGTTTCTTCCATTCACCCTGCAAAAATCAGCGCCCAACTCCTTCTTAGTGGCCGAGAAAACCTCCGGACATACCTTTTTTTTCAGCGAAATTTGGCGATTTTTCGCTATTTGGCTTGTGTAACGTCAAATGAAGGGAATTTCGCAAAAACAAAAATGCATCACTGACAAATGTAGCCCACCTCCGTGCCAAAAATCGGCTTCAGGGCCTGGCGCCCGACCGCCGAGAAATCGGCTGTACAGAAAACGACAAACTTCCACAAAGTAAGGAAGTAAAGTACTGTTGAATATGGAAAACCTACCAAAGCACCACAACGCTCCCCCGAACATGACGAGCGGGTATACGGTAGGCGGGTAGTAGATGCCGATAGGAAATGTGATCAGAAAAGCGCCGAGGGAGAAGAAGAGCTGCGCGTAATAGCCTAAAGTACTCCATAGACCTTAAGGTTTTTTCAAGCCTACCATCACCCATCGGATGTCTTCTCATCGGGACGAAGACGCTCCCAAACAAGATGGAAGCTAACAGGCAGCATAAGAACCCGTCCCACATATTCTACCACTAAAGGTAGAGAAATTTGATAGAAATTGTTTATAGGGGATGTTAAGAAGAGCGATAGAAACAGAGAGAGAGAGAGAGAGAGAGACAGAGAGAGAGAGATAGAGAGAGAGAGACGGGAAGAAAGAGAACTATAGAAAAAGGGAAATAGAGAGAGAAAGAGTAAAATACCGAGAGGTCCTTTTGCTACCGGAAAGCAAGGCCAGCCTCCAAATCGAAATTTTTTTCGCGGTATTTGGGCATTAAGAAAATGATGCTACCCTTTCTAGCCTGGACTTTAAAATAGCGGTTCCCGTGAAAATAAATAGAGAAAAATGTGTAAAACCTCCGCCAGGTCGACCGCCTTTATGCCAAAGTCATATTCGGTACACCCAAACGGAGCGCGCTCTATTTTTTGGGGTTATAAGGTCCGGCTGGACCCCTGTGACCGCTGCAAGGCAAAAGCCTACACCAACCCCCAACTTTTCGCGGAACATCATGCCAGATTATGCAAAAATAAGACCCCTCCACCGGGTCAACGAATCGCGCGTCTATTGCTGCCCCGGTTAGACAAGCCGTCCATTGTTGGGGGGTTTACTATTAAAAATCGTCTGGGATTGTTTTTGGGTTGTTTTCAGAGTACAGATATACCGGGAACCAATCCGGACTGGTTTGTTAAATTGGGTGGGCGGTGGGAGACGTAGGCGTGAAAGGTAGGATAGTGCGATGTGTCGAAAATAATACGCCAAAATTGGAAAATCTGCCCATTCAGTGGGCAACGAGCGCAAAAGTTAGATGTGATAGTAGACGTGAAAGTCTAGCCTTTGCATTTATCGTGAAAAAGCTTTTGAACCAGAGGCTCATTTAACAAGCATGAATTTTATTTTATTAATAATTTAGATAGTTTCGCAGATAATTTAGCATTTCTGAATTTTCGAGCTCCGAAAAGAAGCTGGAAAGGGAGGCTAAAACGTTGGGGAAGCCTTCGGCGGGCTTTTAAAGGGACGGGCAAGGCTCGGCTCTAAATTCTGATGCACTTGAATTTCGATTGCGGGCCGAATCGATCACGCAAAAGAAAGGCTGGTGCCAGCGTAAAGCAACGTCTACCTTCAAAGGCCTTGAAAATGATGAAAAATCAATTCCAGCCGTTTAAGACAGCTTAGGAGTTCAAGTGAGTGCCAAAAATAGTTGAATATTTTTGAGTATATCATGATTGGGTTCGTATATTTTTGATGATGGTAGAGTAAGGCGAAATTTATCTAGCAAAACCCCAAAAAAACCATCGGAAAAATTCCACACAAACTGGTCAAGAAAATCAGTGAAAATTCCCACATTTAATGCAGTCGGGGAGGGGTACTGAGGACAATAATGTACGCGGTAAAATGAGAATAGTTTGAGCTGCTGCCGGTACGCCCGGTCCATCAACACGGCCAGGGCACGGCGCGTGTTCTTCTTCTTCTTATTTTCTATTCTTTGCATACCCTTTTGCCCCGGTGGTCCAGATAATAGGTTAAAGAGGGGAGGGGGGTAGGAGTAGATATAGAAAACTAGTTTGTGCCGCACGGTCACTACCGGCACCACAATTTTCCGGCCTTAAAAAATAAATAGGGTGAAAAGTAAATAAGGGCATCGTTATCATGGGGTCCGCCTCCCCAAAATCTCCCAGCCGCCTGGTTGTTGTCCTTTGGGGAATTTTTTATATTGATGAAACCGGTAAACAGCCGCCGGCCACAAAATCAAAGGCTAATATGATGGGGGGAGGTGGCTATATTTAGCTCGATAAGCTGCTGTGGAATTTGAAAAATGTGTTGTTGCAGTAATCAGTTTTGCGTTTTGACAGTTTCTTTGTGAGTCTTACCGGTAATAACTTTGTACTTCTGTATCGCCTCGCATACCACAGATTTTAAAATTTTGTCCTACTGTGATTTCGATATTTTCCCCCATACTTTAAACCATGTTTTTAAAGTGCTATCATTGTTGTTTTTTAAACGAAACAGCTTCAGAGAAAATCTTAGTTTTTTTTTAAATAAAGCCCCGAAAAAGCATAGATACCTTATGACCTGAATTTGGGGCGAATTATGTTAGTTTTGAGTCTTTTCCTTTATCTATTACCAATTCATGTAATTCTATTCATTAGCAGGTCACTTTTTTCATAGACAATTTTACATAGTTTTCACAAAATCACGGAAAAACGTTTAATATTTCAATATAGTTTCAAAACAAATATTAAATCGTCAGATTCATCCAGAGAATATTTTTAGCATTTATCCTATTTTGTTTTATGCGCGTTATTGCGGTGTTTGTGCCATGTTATAACGACTAGGTCAAACGTATGTATTAAAACATGAAAATGGGCATCCTAAAACTTGTCCCATTCTTCACCCGTGTTGTCTGAAGAAATTGTGGCTGCCGCTAGCCGCCTTTTCCGTTTGAACCGAAGCTCTCCGTATTGGAATGAAATGACGGAGACGACGGTCCCAACTAACAATATCGATAGTTGGGTTTGGATCGTGAATTTGCCGCCGTAGAAGAGGCACACGGCGCCGAGCAGGGACTGAAACCGTACAGGGTGTCCCAAAAAAAAATCCCCCCCCCCTAGCCGGCCGCAGACATGTCCGATTTTTACGATTTAGGTATCTATCGTAAGCTCTCGGAAAGGCGAGTCCAGCACGTCTTGCGGATTTGCGAAATGTTGGAATTTTTTGCTCGATTTTTGGCATTTTTGATGCCAAAAGGACAGACTTTTTTGTTCAAAGCGCAATATAACCGGTCTAAGAGCTGTCCAAGCTGTGTTTTGGCAAACGGCTTTCAAAAAACTGTCGCTGGGTTGCCAGGAAAGGTGTAAAAATTCTCAAATTGCGATTTTTGCAAAAAAACCACCTGGTCAGAACAACATCAGAAAATCCGCCCATTTGGCAAAAACATTAGTAAATGATAGAAAAATTTCAAAGCTTTGAGAATCCAAAAGACGTGCTGGACTCGCCTTTCCGAGAGCTTTCGATAGATACCTAAATCGTAAAAATCCGACAGGTCTGCGGCCGGCTGGGGGGGGGGGATTTTTTTTGGGACACCCTGTATAGGAAAATTAAATTGCATTAAATCTTGGTAGCTAGATTAAAAAGACAAAACAGTAAATTAGGGTGCAGAATGGAAAAAGTGGCGTAAAGATTCTTCCAAAACCCGAGGATCGACACAAAAAAATACATTTTAGGCTATGAAATTTGCATAAAATTCCACTTCCTAATGCATACGTCATATGATTAAAAATCGGCAAAATCCGAGTAATTCCCGATAAACTTTGTATATAGTTATCATTATTACGTAGATAGTAACCAAACCTACGTGGAAAAACTTCGAAAGCGCATAGGCCTGCTTGGTCTGTCCTTCATATTGCACGGCAATATACGCATATATCATCGAATTAATGCAGTTATCAAAAAAGCCCATGATGAACCCGCAAATTAGCGCGATTGGCACACTAAAAAGTGGTTATTATTGAAGATCCTTCCTTACGTGAGGCTACTACTTACTTTGGATGGAACGTAGAGACCTCATAGGTCTTATCAATTGAAGCCGGACCAGGTATATTTAGCCATACGAGAATATAAGCAATTATACTAAAAATGGACTTGAAACAAGGCATTTTGAGAAAATTATGATGTTTTTAGTAAAAGGCTCGTTTTTCACGATTTTCCACTTACCTTAAAATAGTCCCAAACCACACAAAGGGAGATCTGCCGATTTTAGCACCCTTTCGGCCAAAAACACCGAAAATAAGACCACCTATAAGGCTTAAGAACTAATTCTGAAGGTGTAAAATGCGTACCCAGTAATTCACCACATCCTACGGCTATACAATTTAACGCAATCAGTACATTTGTGTTGATTTGACTATGGAATTGCTTCGTAAACGAGAGGGAGGTAGGGTAGACGCCGGACCTGAAAGAGATAGACTGAAAAATGATCGCTAATGAGCGAAATACGCTTCTGAGGGTTGCCCCATTCTTGCCTTTTCCCTATTTTGAAATGCTTATATACCTTTGAATTCAATTTTTGTGATTTCATAGTTTTAATAGTTTTAATATAGACTTATTGATTTATTTTACTATCAGGGCTTACAAAAAAAGTAAAATCTATAAAAGAAACGAATTCTAGGCCAGGCTTACCAAAACGATAGCTCAATGCCAGTGAACGCCGATGGAATAGCAATAAGTAGAAAATCAAATGTAATGACGAGACGAGCGGATTTATCTGGAAAATTCATTAATTTTTATTAACAAGCTTAGCTTACACAACTCTTCCGCCACCTCTCCCCAGTGATTTTTTTCCCCATCGGCTTCAAGCTTCTTCTCATCGCTTGGATTTGTCGGGGGATTTGGTAGCACTAAGAGAATAATGGCTCCAAGTAGTGACACCCCAGTAAAAACACCGTAGAGGACGTACTGTGTAGATTCTGTTCAAAACGATATTAAAAAATGTTAATGGTCGTACCTGTAATTTCTCGATCATCTTTCCCTCCAAACATTGCGAGGAGGAACCCGCCTCCCCAGAGGGTTCTGAAAAAGGAATATAGAGTAGAAATGGGCGCCAGGTCGCGAAATGGCCCGTTACCTAATTCGATTACGCTCCGATACAAGAACATACTTACCCCGACATAATTATCATGTACATCATGCTACTATTTCTGCCAACCGTCTTTTCATCGGAATTCATCGCCATGTATTGACCGACGGCCGTCCACATGACTAAAAGCCCTTTTTATGAATATCGAAATATTGATAGCTTTCATTGTTAATTCCTAGTATTAGGTTTCAAAATTTTCTTAATTCTTGGGTACAATTCAAATAGGCGGGGGGGGGGGAAGGTGGGCCTATAGGCAGAGGGGGTGCCTAGAGAGTACGGCGGGCGCAGAGACGCAGATTGCCCCCCGCCTAAATCTCCCCCGGCTATTTGAAGAGTACCAATTCTTGATATACAGGGTGTCCCAAAAAAAACCCCCTACCTAGCGGTCCGCATTCAAGTCCGATCTTTATGATTTAGCTACCTATCGATCACGCCATTCCAGGCTTTAACAGGCAGGCACGGATAGCTTTTGGGCTACGGCAGGTTCCCTTGCACAAGGGGACAGCGCGCTCGCTACGTTTTTGTTCGAAAATGAACAAATTTTTGGACAAAACTGGATTTTCTCGAAATTTTAATAGAAAAATTAGAAACTCAATTAGATTTAAATATTCTAGACGCCAAGGCATAGATTTTGAGACCGAACTATCGAAAATCTATTCTGGTACTTTTTTGTGATGGCCTTTTGAAGTTCAGTTCAGGATTTTGTGCGGTTTTAAATAGCGCAGAAACCAAGCATTGTCGCTGAAATCTGAGCCTAGATTTGGTAAAATTAAGGTCGATTAGCCCCCACTGCGTGAAATCGACGCTTAAAATGGCTCCAAGTGACTGTTTTGCGAAAATGTGCGCCAGTGGATCAACCGTCTCTTTTTTGATCGGGTCGAACCCGGACCCTCTGTTCGAGATTTGGGATCGGCGCTAACCGATTGCGCCGCGGCCCCGGGGGGGTCCTATCCATGCCTCCGTGGAACGCCGTGCGGTAGCTCTCAAAAAGGCGAGAAAACAAGCGGGTTTCGTTTTCTAATATTTAATCAAATTCCATCGATATTTAACGTTTTTTTTTTCTAAAAAACTGTTACTTGTTCAACAAGAATTTCGCAATTAGCATGCAGATCCTGCAGAAATTAGCAGTTCTCATGGTTTTTGGACGTATAATTTGTGAATAAAAATGCATATTAAAGAAAATGGACCCTCTTTGTTTTCTCGCCTTTTCGAGAGCTGTCGATAGATACCTAAATCGTAAAAACCGGTATCGACTGCGGACCGCTAGGTAGGGGGTTTTTTTTTAGATACCCTGTCTCGAAAAAGGATACTTTCAGGATTTCAGATCGAGAAATACTTACGTCCTGCTACCAAACCATCAGCTATTGCTCCGCCGTACAAATACCATTCTGTAAGGTGGAAAAATGCCGACATATACACGGCATACATAAACCCGCCGAGAAACAGGGAAATTCGGAGGCCTAAAACGTTACGAGACGGAAATTACACCGCGTGACCAATTTACCGATCACATGGACGATAGGTGGGGCCACAACATTAGAAATTAACGAAGATGCGTAGACCATACATGCTCTAAAATAATTTGGTAAGCATTTAAAAAGCGTAAAAATCTCCTAAAATGGCAATGAACAACGGTCTTATTGATTTTCAATTCAGATTTTCATCGTACAAAAATCGACTTGGCTTCATCGGTCTTTTTATCCGGTAAAAAGTGTAAATTATTGAAAATTTATTTTCGTACTATGATTTTATGCTTATTCATAGCTGAACTTTGACCAGATGCCCATGTCGTTACAGGTCACTTTTATCAGAACCCACGCGGTCCGGCTATCGCTTTCGGGTTTTCGGAAAATCACAAAAAAATCTGCCCCTCGGCAACAATTTGACAGTTTCCATGCGTGTGGTAAACAGGGCAAAACACAAAAATCCAAAGGTAAAGACTCACGCGTAGTATCCAGCATGTTTGCTAATGTTTCCGCCATCTTTATTTCGATTTTCGGTTACCTGAAAATTGTTTTAATCTGCAGAATAATGGCTTTAATCTGCTATAATTTGATTTATTTCTGTTTTTATGGTTCATCCCTGGTATTACTAATCATTTTCTAGGTCGAAAATTGGTAGCTGTGTTTTTTTTTGTGATTTTTACCTTAGACAGTTTGAATGCTAAATTTCTTATGAAAATGATCCAGAGAAAGTTTTGAAAGTTGATAACTTTTTGCTTTTTAGGCCCCGACGTATGTATAAAGTAACCCACAGTTTCTGCGATAAATGAATGGCACATCGAGGCTATAAAAGTACACATCATGCCGAGGGCCATCTGGATGATATTCCATGTTTTCAGGCTACAGATGGCCATCGCGAACTCTACTAAAATGCTTTCCAAATATAAAAATACATAGCTAATTGTCTACATTTTAGAATCAAAAATTATAACAATAACAAGTCTTAAATAACGTCGGAAACCAATTCGACGATACGATACTTTAATAAAATTTTCTGAAAATAATGAGCGAAATCAGAACGTCAGAAAACCAATAAAACCAGGTATGCAACGCCATATCCAGACATCGAGAACCGGCGCCAGTAAAATTCGTTTTAACACCGGCTGTTCTTTGGTAGGCAAGAAACGGTGGCAAAGAAGCTGCCCGAGCGGCGGGTGGCATGGGGCTTATCTGGTAACGCGAGGTCGGGTGCCTTTCCGAAACAATGATAGCTAGACGGGGGTGTTGATCGCAAAAAGGCGAATGCGGAAGAATATTTTTAGGTTGGTGAAGTTTTCGGTGAACCGTGCTTTTGAATATTGCTATGGGAACTGTGAAAAATTTGGCGATAGATGCCTGTGGCTAAGCCGTCATGTAATTTGGTGTATTTCTTTCGGCAATTAATTTTTTACAAAATTTTTTGAGCGATTTTATGGCATAAAAATTGAATTTGCAGAATTTATCAACTCATCGTGGGTTCTCTCCTCGTCAGACGCTTTTCAAATAGAGTCCAAATTCATCATCCTGATTTTTGAAACATTTTTTAAGGAATAAAAATTTCTTAAGGGCTTTGAAGTGATCTCATTTATTGTGTCATATTCCAGACATGTGTCGCTAGTAATTTTGTACTGGTTGGCATTCGGAATGTAGATAAGAGAACGCATGCCCTTTAGGCACGCTGTTTCACTCATCTGAAATCGACTCTATTTACCCAGAAGGTTGCCAAAAAATCTCTACTATTAACTTGAAAATGCCAAAAAAATACTAGAAGCTAGCTTTTATTTTGAATAAAAAGATTATTTAAGAATTTAAATTATTTGACCAAAAACATGAAAAACCGCAACGTTAATTGTTTGGGTCCTAGTGCGACCTGAATAAAATTGAGCCCTTCGCGTTCTCAGATTTTTCTAATTCCAATTTTTAGATTACATTTTCGAACCTGCCTGGCGGCTGAATGGCTAATTTCCGAGGCTGAACAATTACGGGCGTGGAGGGAGAGGCATGAGGGCTGTCGCCGACGAGGGCCCATTATCCCTTTCCTTACCAATTTCTGCCAACCCTCATGGCTTACCCCGGGGCATTTGGTCGTTATGACCCGGCAGGGCTACATGACTTTCCGTTTTGCGCCTGTAAACAAGGCTAATTTGGGTTCATCTATTCGGATTGCTTCTTGGCATTCTTGATGTCGGTTCATATTAAGGATACCCAACCCTGTGCTCGCTAAGCCTACCCTAAGCCAAGACTTAGGCTTAGGTTAAGTCAAGCCTAAGCTAAGCCTAAGCTAAGCCTAAGCTAAGCCTAAGCTAAACCAAAGTTAAACCTAAGCTAAGCCTAAGCTAAGCCTAACAGGAGAAGCAAAGCCTAATCTGATTGGGCCTAAGCTAATTTTGCCTAAGCTGAAAACGCCTAAAGTTTCAGTCCTAAAGCTAAAGGGCTAAAAACTGAAAAGTTGCCCAAGTTAGGGCATTTAAGCCAAGCCTAAGCCAAGCCTAAACCATAGCCAAAATTCAGCATAAACAAGGCCTATAGCCAATCCGAAAATCCATTCCTAAACCAAGCCTAAGCCTTAAGCCTAAGCTAGACCTAAGCTAAGCCTAAGCTAAGCCTAAACTAAGCCTAGGCTAAGCCTAAGCTAAGCCTAAGCCAAGCATAAGCTAAGCCTAAGCTTAAAAACTTGTAAGCCATGTCGCTTGTCCGAAATTCATCAGCTACATCAAAGCCTGCCCCGCCTCCCCCCAGCAGCTACCCGCAAGTTCAGTTATTCAATGCGTGCCACCTGGCCCCCAATATACCCCCAGGGTACGCACTCGTGCCTTTATTCACTCGCTAGTATTGATCACCTAATGACACACCCTGACGTCGGGCTCAATATGTCAAGCGGGTCGAGAATTTGGCGACGGTTTCCCGATATTTTCCTCGTTTTTGAGTGGAGCCCTTTAGGTCGAGGTTAGGGTTGTTTTATGATCGTAAAGGCCGGTTTCTGGGGTTCGAATAGGTGCTTTTGCAGTAATTCTCTTGCCGGCAAACGGTATTTTTGACTTTGACCTTCCCTTTTGACCTAGAATGTTCTGAGAATATCGCTGGCTCTTAAATCTTTTAGCCGGCTTTCATCCGCTGACCTACCCAACCCTTTCGATGTGGACTGAAAAAAAATCGTTTGATTAATACTGAATAGTAATAGATCATTATTTTCATGTTTTGTAGCTTCGCGGTTTTTTACGAGTACTCCGAAATTTCTGAAATTATTGCCTAGCGACCGGAACATCCGAAAAAAGCTTTTTTTGGCATGACTCACCTAGCCTTGCCTTACCCTACCCCCTACTCACCACATCGTCGATTCCGGCCGACAACCGGACACGCGATCTTCCATTATCCCTTCTTTCTCTGTCTGTCTGTCTGTCTGTGTATCTGCTAGCTGAGCTGTCCCAGGGTGTGTGTCGTTCCACAATTTATGGGATGGCCTTTAATTATGGGTCCAGCGGCGGCACGCGGGCCTCGCCAGGGGCTTGCTAGGAGGGTGGGCTAGGTACGGATTTACCTTATTTACGAAATCCTAATCTTCAACGGGATTTTTCCTGCTTAGACCGTCGTAGATACCTCTTTTTCATGAGTGTTTCTATGACTTTCCGACGGCTCCCTAGAAATTTAAAGCGACGGGCAAGGCCTCACTATTGATTTTGCTGAATGTGTGTTCCCCTATGGAACTGCTTAATGGACAATAAAGGGGCATCGCGCAGCGTGCGCGTTGCGTGTCGCGGGTCCAGCACGCCCCAGCTGAATAAACAGTCGATAGACTTTTTATTCATGCTTTGTCTATGATGTTAAAGTTCCACCAAGCCGATTCAGTAGTCGGCTAGCTGCTCCAAAGAGGTGGCTACCACCTGGAACAAACAAATTAGGCATACACCTGCCCCATCGGCTGGTCATGGAGTGGTGAAGACACTTTCCACCCCAGCCCTTCTACCCTTCTTTTGCCGTCACCTTTCCCCTATACCGACACATTGTATCGTCTCGGATAGCCCAGGAGGAGACGACGCAAGGTGCAGTCTAGGATTTCACGCGTTGTGGCCGCACTTCCCACTAACACGGCACTCTCCTTACAGCCAACAAACCGCCGCTAGCGTCATTGTCTTGGAAATTAAATGTAGCCTTTCGGCTTGGATTCCGATGGTTTACAAATTACGTGTCTTGGTACATTCTTGTCATTTGGACGTATTTGTTCGTTTTCACCGGGACTACATAGCAAGGATTTTTTTCTCGTTGTTAATATCTCTCACTATCCTGCTTTTCTCACACTATTTCACTGTCACTCACTATATCTGCTTTTCTCTCTGTCTCTCTCTCTCTCTCTCTCTCTCTCTCTCCGGTCCTTAAAGTAGTATTTGGCCACGAGAAAATAGTGGCACCAAGGAGCCAATACTCCGGCTTTCAAAACCCCTTTAACTATACTTTTAAGAAGTTGTTTATATGTGAAAATTCATGTAGGGTTAAAAGATTACAAGCCAATTTTACCGCCCTTTGTTTGGCTTAGAACGGCCCCCAAACGCCACAATGGCCTGACTTTGTTTATATTGAGGAGAAGCGAGTCTTCGACCCAATTAGCCCCCATAGACTTCAACACAAAAAAAACTTTCCAAGTAGTCCTTTTCCTTCAATTTCTCTTGTTCTCCACCACATCCAGGCTTGTTGAAGCAACCGTGAAATCGAACACCCGTTTTTGGAGCACCGGAAAGCGCTCCGCTAGTGTTCCGTTTGGAGCGCAAAGTGGGCGCGGTTCGGGGTTTTTTTGAGGTGTCTAAGGGCTGGTTGAGGTTTTTATGGCGCTGATGCGGACTTTCTCTTTGTATAAAACATAGGGTTCTTTAAATTTTGAGAGAAATTTTTAATGCTGATTTTTCCCGGTGTTTCTCGCTTCAGAAAGAGTAAAGCTTGCGCGAAAACGTGGCTGATTGCTTATAAAAGATCTGAAAATTTATTGTAAACGCTGCTAATACTCGTGGTGAATAATCGCTTTTTTACCATATCTAAAGTATTGTATCGTTTTTTTGCCCATATTTCACGCTCTATTATCCCATTTAAATTTTTCACCTGCGACCCTGAAGGCTACCAGCCCCCATTCACTAGCCAAATTTCCCTTCCATTCAAGGGCTCCATCTTCTCCCCTTGCTTCCGCTTGATCTAACACACTTCGGGACTGTATTCTAGTTCTGAAAAATTTGTCACGACCTCGATTCTTCTATCCCATGGATTTTTCCAGAATCTCCCAATGTCGCCCGGTTGATCGATGGCTTCAGGGTTGAGCGGCGTCGGGTTCGCTTGGACTATGTTGAGCTGTATCTCGACTGCATTAATTATTGGTAAGTTGTATACTTTTAAGAGTAGGCTTAGAGAAGTGTCCATAAATTAATTTTATATTTTAGTGGCCGTGCTCTCGCCAGAATGGTTGATCGGAAAAGTTGTAGTCGACAACCATCACATGCCCGCCTACTTTGGCGCCTACAAACGATGCAATTACGCCGTGTACGATAGGGTGAGTCGAGAGTAGGGGAGGGAAAAACGAGTCTCACCTCGAGGAGCATGATAAACACATGTACAAAATTTCTGGACGCAAAAAAAAATAGAAATTAATCGACTTTTATTTGATTTTGCAGGAAGAATTTTATGCATAAAATCATGAAGAAAAATAAAGCTATGATGACCTAACACTAATATATAATCCCTTTTATAATTTGAAATTTCCATGGTCAAGGTAGAACTCAAGATTCCGTAAAAGGAAAGTTAATTTGACGCTGCTAACATTTAAAAGCTGCTCATTAGCCAGAGGAAATATAAGAAAATTAACAATAAAAATATACTAAAAATATTAATACATGTAGCTATTAAATCAGCAATATTTTCTCGTATTAAACCCGAATTCGCTCCAATATCCAACAACAGCCGGGGGTACTAATCTGCTCTCAATCGTATCGGGGAGGGGCCACCTCTGGGGACCGACCAGAGATAAGCCCCCTTCCCCTGTCCCATCCCCGTGACTCCTTGGCGCAATGGTAGCGCGTTCGACTCCAGATCGAAAGGTTGGGTGTTCGAGTCACTCAGGGGTCAAAATTTTTGCTTTTTGGGGAGAATGTGCGGATTACTATCAGAAACGACGTGGTAATTTCCTTTTTGCTGACTGATCTGTTTTAGCGATTTTACGGCACTTCAAAGGTGATTTTTAGACGACCAAGAAAGTGACTCTCGTGAAAGAATGCGGGATCTACGAGTCCTTCGCCGCGATGCCGTCCCTTTATTGGCAACTGGCAGCCGTGTCGGCGTTTTCTGGAGCGGCTCTTTCATTAATGCTAGGTAAAAAGCTAAAAATTTCGACTTAGAACGTGTTTTTTTCAGTTTTACTCCTGATTCCTTCAATGTGCCTTCGTGAAGTCGTCACTCGCGGCACCGCGCCGGTTGTGGGATTTTTTCAAATTATTGCTGGTATGTAAGGCTCTGATATACCGTAAAACTAGAACAGTATAAAGCAGAATCGATTACGCAATGAAAATTACTCGGAGTCGATTTTTAGCAATCCTCCTCTCCACGGCCGGGGTTTTGTACCCTTTCGGTTGGGATAGTCAAGAAGTTCGGGATGCTTGCGGTGATCAGGCAGACAAATTTAATCCAGGTATGATAACTACTACAAACTACAAAATAATACTTTTTGAGGTGCCTGCCAAGTCGGGAAAGCCTTCAAATCGATGTGTCTCGGTGCGGGGATGCTGGTGCTCTGCTGCTTATTGTCGTTTTGCGGTGGGAAAAAGCGGAAACGGAGATGGTAAGTTCTGAGGTAGAAAAATTACCAATACGAAAAAACATGAATACAAAAAATCACGAATGAATCATTATGGTACGTTTTTTATTCAGGTCACTTGCCGTACGTCAAGACGAAGTGATACGCGGCTACGAACAAGCGTCTACTAAAGCATAATTTGTACATTTTCAATTTTCAAATTAGCACATTTGAAAACTGTACATAGGCATGAAACGTACTTTCCTAATTTCCCACTTTATGGTGACCAACTGCTCAACTGTGATCTTTCACACTTTTCGCGATTTTTTTCCTGTTTTTCTTTTCACGTGTGTTTGTCTTTAGAATGTCTGCACTTTTGATCCCGATAAACTTTTCCACTACCCTGATTGGTGACGAAAATAGCGGATCAAAAACAAATATTCAAGAGACGCGTATATAATCAGGTAATACGACCGAAAACACAGAATAATCCTAATTTGACGTTATTGGTTTTTATATCGACGTAAATCTTAGAAATTTAAAGTCAGGCCCGCGCTGTATAATTGGACTTTATTGACGTTTGTTTAAACCTGCAACTTCAAAGAATGTAAGAAATTTCTATTGAAGCGCATTTCCAATGAAATTTATTGCTGCTGGTAAAAAAAATGTTGTTTTCAAGGCATTTAATGTATATTTCGTCGTTTTTCAGGCATAGTCTATCCAAAATTTTACAAAGATTGCTCTTCTTTCATATAGTTCTTTTTAAAATGACGTTTTTTCGTTTTCACCAATTTTGTTGTACTTTTCAAAGGACCCTCAATAAATTTTGGCGCCACGTGAGCCGAGTGCCCTCAAAGAGCAGTAAAAACGCCAAACGAAAAAGCGCGCGCAACTTTTCCCCTTTTCCTCCTTTCACCCCGTTCGCACGATCCTTTGTTTTCCGGTCGAGACACGCGCGAAGATTAGGGAGAACGGCGCGCAGGGCGTGTGACTGCCCAATTCCTGGGGTGTTTGTGTTTATTTTTGTACTTTTGAAGAGGGGCGATTCAGTGGAGGGATGGGTGACGAAAATCGACTTATCGGTGGCCAAAGTAAATATATGGGGTGGGATTGGGCGGCGGATTGGGAGTTCAATGAAAGTTTGGGGCCTAACTGTCTGCACCTTTCGTATACTGTAGTCTTCTGGAAAATTTCTGGAAATGCTGGCAAAAGATTTCAGCGTTTTTCAACCGTCCAAAAAATATTTTCAAAAAACCCCGAAGATGACGGTTTTTAGGTGACATTTTCAGACTCATCTTTTAATTTTCCTAGCTATTATTTTTTGATAAATTTTGGGGCTGGATTTACTTTTATTTGACCTTAAAAAAAACCCAAGAACGCTAGATAATTTTATATGATATCTTGACCTAATATTTTGTCAAATCGACTTCAAAATATTGCTTCCATTTCATTTCTTACTACTTTGTTTGCCCCTTCGCCAAGCGGATCCCGCACACTTTTCCAGACGCTGGACCCCAGACAACAATCCGCTTTTGATGCTGGAGACGATGAGCAAGCGAGGTGAGAGAGAGAGAGAGAGAGAGAGAGAGAGAGAGAGAGAGAGAAAGAGAGCGAGGGTGAGAGAGGGCGAAAGAATGAGAGAGAGAGAGAGGGAGAGGGAGAGGAAGCGATACAGGCAGAAGATTATCCCCCGTTCCGTGAATTAAATTTCCAATCTCTACCGCAAATTGGTCAAATCGTCGGGTTTTTTGGTGCTCTGATTTCCACCTTGAAGCTTACCTCGGGAAATCCAAACCCCAAAATTACCTTTAACGACATCAGGAGGAGTCAGGCTTCTCATCAAATATTTCTATTGGTGGGGGGGTGTGCCCGAAGGGGGGGGGGCGCACACACAGGGGGGGGGGGGGCGCGGAATAGGCGGCGAAAGAGTAAGACTAGGCTATAGGGTACGGGGAAAAAACAGAAAGGGCGGGGCCAAAGCGCATTCCTTTTCCCCTTCCTTTCTGCGGTCGTAAAAACAAACAACTGTGGGAAGGGTGAATTTGTGGGAGCGGAAGGTATTTCCAAGGCGTAATTGATTAAGGCTCATAACCGCATTGCGTGTGCCTTTTGTATCTGATGTGCTATGTTGAGCTTCGTGCCGCGGACGCGAAAACATAATAAGAAAGCGTCCTTCGGACCGTATTATTTATTTGCTTGCACATTCCGTTAAAACCCGAAAGGTTATGCCAGTGCCGTTTCAACAACACTTTTCAATTTTGACTTTCGACCCCCGGTTTTCCGGTCTCTCTCCCGCCAAGTTTTGACCCAATGACGGTATCTGCCGGCGCCACTGGTCCGATTCATAAATCAGTCGCCTGTGCGGGGGGTTACAGCGGAAATTGTTTTCATTCCCTCCCATGGAACTCGTTGGACATGTGGCTTCCTCTGCCACCCTCCAGCGTTTCCTGATTTTTCTTGCGGGGCTGCGAATTTCCGGGGGATGGTTGAGGTAAATAATTGACGGGTGCGTCCGGCTCCTTCTGAATTTTTCTTGGAAATCAGAACACAATAATTTCCATTTTTTCTGAACACACATCTTTTTATTTTTTATGTATTTTAGATAGACTTTTCCGTTGAAGAGCTTGAATTTAGCGGCCTGATTTTTACTAATGTACAATAAATAATTTTTTGTGTAGTTATCGTGGCCACATTTTCAATAATAACGATTAGGTTACCTCTTAAGATTCAGACCCCAAAAATTACCACGAAAATCGTCCCCAAAATCACTTCCGCTTCTCCAGAGCACCCAAGCCCCTTTGAGCAGCTACATGACGTGAGGGCCGCCTGTTCGTGTTCGGGTGAAATCCACGAGAAATCGGTTGACGAGCAGAGACCGGTGCATTCCGGAGGTTCCGGACCGGCGCACAAAGATTCCCGCAGTGCTGTAACCGACCCCCTGACACCCGGGGCCACATGGCCCAGGCCGGAGGCTATAGAAAAAACAGCTCAACTCCTTCGTTCAACCTTCAGTTTCCTGCCAACTTTTGTGGCTTTCCGGAAAGCTATTCCGGAAAACGGTTCCGTTTTGTTATTGTCTTTGGCATGAATTAATATAGATTTTTGCCGTTATTTGATTAGACCAAATTTTGCCGCGAGCTAATGGCTTTCCGGCAAGATTAGGTCTTGAAAACCGGTTCTGCTCGCTGGTGAAATCGCTTTTCATCACGCTTGGGGAATTTTTTACGCCATTTTCATGTGATTTCTCTCTTACTTAAATTAATAACCAGCCAATAAGGTTTGATGCAATTTTTAAAGTCTGATTCTCGATTTTTGGAAATTTTTAAGAGAGTAAATTCTCCAGAATTCATTTTTATCGCCTTTAGCAAATAGAAACCCATCTTAATTTGATGCCGTAATGATGTGAAATCAGCTTTGTCTTCTTCAATAATTCTTATTTAGTAGTATTGTAATCGTACGCTATGATACGCTACCATACGCTACAGTGCGCTATTGTGCAATGGAGTACGATAAGATACACTACACAGCGCAAAAAACGATGTTTGAATATTAAAGCGTATTGTTTTATCAAAACCTCCAAAACCGATTTTGAAAATATTTAGCCAATCGGTGCCGACATTCCATTCACAAAACACTTTTCATGTTTACCACCACGACCCCAGAAAAATTGAAGCGCGTAATTAAGCCGTTTATCTGGTCGCGCCTACCCCTGGCCGGTATCAAGAGCCTGGCCAACGTTTTAGTTGAAAAACTATTCATCACCCTTCCTGGCTCCTCACATGGACGCAAAGCAGCGAATCAGCCCTAACCCCCGACTTTGCGATAAATTCATAATCCCAGGAAACCCAGTCAGCACCTAGCACACGCCCGCCCGAGCCTCGCACAATGTCAGAAATTCGTGGAGGGCATTGATAAGCCAGATGGATTCGAGAACTTCCACTTGGATTGGGCCGGACTTGTTTCTGCAAATTTTAGCTAGATTTTTTTTATCTCTCTTCTCTCTCCTTTTTCCTCTCCTCTCTTCTGTTGATGTTGATGATGAGGGGATCGATGTCGAAAGGACTTGGAAATATTTTTTGAGTCCTAGTCGGGGCGGGCCGAAGCTGAGTCGAAAGCTATAAATAACCGTCCTGCACGGCTTAAAAGACCTACCTTTTAGCTGAACCGGATTGTTTTCATAGATTATTATATTTGTTTATATATTTACATATATTTTAATCAATCTCCATACATAATTTATACAGCATTATTTATGTCCGATGTTCTCTATGGTTTTAACTTTTTGAAGTTTCGAGTCTTGAAAGTCCATGACCATTCTTGATTTAACTCTAAGAGTAATTTTCAGGCAAATAAATCAGGTAGAGACAAATATCAAGGTACACAAAAAAACCCTCCATCATTCTTCTTCATTTTTTGGAAATCCGAGAAATTCGAATGCCCTTTTATGCTACCTACGATCAAACTACCCACAATTCGCTCTACATCTTCCCATCTAATCCCAAAATCAAAATAAACAAAAAGTGCCTCCCCGATCCTTATCTCTCCTAACTCCGGTCTTCGTCTAAAAATCCCAAAAGACAGCACCCCGCAAAATTTTTGAGCCTTGAGCGGTCGGCGCGCCAGGTTTACCCTGGTCCCAGCCCAAAATTCAAGAGGCGCACGATCAGATCTCGTTCCAAGATCGGGATTTTTGTATAAAAGGAGGAGGACGAGGAAAAGAGGAGGAGGTCGGCTCGGAAGATGGATGAGGGCCTGGCAAAAAAACGGTCAACCAGGGAGGTGTAAACTATCGCGCGTCTCTTTTTGCCACCTCTCTTTTGTCGCTGGGTCTCGTCTTGAGACTCCCAAGAAAGGTCTAGAGACGTCGGCGAAGAGACCGAGACTGTAGATCCGCGCCCAGATTTGAGATTGGGGATTTATGGGGTGGAGGCAGGGGGGCCTGCGGCTTTTTTGGGGTTGCGGATTATGGTAGTTGGAGATTTATGGGTCTGGCGGTAGTTTACGGGCGAGATTTTTGGCGTAAGATTGATTTTCTTTTCTTTTTTTTTGACTTTTAGTGAATTTTCAAAGTTAAAATTGATTTAAGAAATGTAATTTATTGATTTAGCCTTGTTTTAATTTTTGCCATTTTTAGCATGGAGACCCATCACTTCATTTTGGCACCGTTTTCACGTCATTCCAATATTTTTCTTCGTCTTTTATCATAACACACATTTCCACCTGCACACCTCCCAAAATCAAGCAGCAATGAATTCGGCAGATAAGCTAGAAATTTTTAGTTTTCTCCGTTGAATTAAGAATGGAAAAATATATAGAAATTAGAAGTTTCAAGAGGTTTAATAATTTTATTAAAGGTTTTCCAATTCTATGATTTCTGATAGGTATCTGATAGTTTTAATTATTCCTCGAGTCAGTTTTTCACGCGTCTATATCATTTAATTATATTTTTTCAGCAAAGAGAGACCTTTGTCACATTCCAGTGCCCGCGCCTCTGATGATGACCCTTCAGACTAGAGGTAAGCATGCATATTTATCGGCTTTTTTGTGGTCTCTGGCGCATTTCTGTGTGCGAGGCCGTGCGCTCAAGTGATAACCCCTGACTAATGCTACGGGCAACATTTGTTATCGTGTCGATACGATCGAAAGCTAAGATGATAGTTTATACTGATTTGTGCGCTAGATAATTTTCTCGCTAACGTTTTGGTTACATTATCTTACCAAACCTTTTAAAGTTAAAGGAATCCCATATTAGAGCAGATATGATAATTTATAATTCAAAAACAGGATTTAAGTTTCCGTGGAAAACCAAAAAATCGGATTTTCGTGGTAGTGCGTCTTTATGCCTTTTCCCGCGACCGCGGCACGCCAACCCGCTGGCGTCGTATTTTGCTTGCGTAATCGCTCACTATTTCTTATAGCCAAACGTGCGGCGCCTGCCCTGCGATCTGTTTCACGTCGAGTACGGTACTGCGGTACTGGTTGCGATGGGTCTGACGTTTCGCGTTTCTTTGCTTCTCACGTTGCTGTCACGTAGCGTTCGCGTAGCCCGTCGCGGTGCGTATTGCGTTGTTTGTCGCGCTGCGTATTGCGTTGCTTATAGCATCGCGTCCGCGTTACGTGGCACGCTTTTCGCGTTCGTGCACGTTGCGTGGCGCTCATTGCGTCTATCACCGGGCTGCAGCGAAAATTCGTTGAAAAGTCATAAGCATCAAGAACTTACCCCAGCGCCTTGCCAGTTCCTTAAAGCGTATCACCTCCCCTACCACCACTGCAAAATGACCCCATACTGCGTCTCCAATGCATAAAATAAACGCGATCAGGGTGTCGTGTGTCTGCTTGGTGCAAATGTGTAGGTGGGTGCGTGTTTTTTGTGGATGTCGATCTGTCTGTTTGTCCGTCTATGAGCCTCCGCATCCCTTTGCAATGGCGGCTCTCCCTGCCCTCTCAATTCCCACCCTCTCTCCCCAATTTTGGGCCCTCCATTCTCCAGCCCGGCTGCGCGCGCCAAGGGGACCCCAGGCCTTTTCAGACCGCCACACCAAAAACATGGCTTCTTCCGGGCCTTTTGGCGCTGGAAAGCTTCTAAAGTGGATCTTTGAAGGATCAACTTCTGGACCTTTCTTTAGCTTTATTGGCGGCTTATGGTTTTTAAAGCTTCATGGCTTCTCTAAGAAGTTTATATTTTGACTTTTACGTTTTTATGTAAAACCTAATATTTTTGAACAATACATCTTTAATGCAAATTGTGAATGTTGGTTTCTCAAAGCGGATTTAACACATTCAAGAGGCATTTTTTTGTTCTATATCGCGCCTTCCATGCCGTGATGGCGTTTTGAGCTTTAGTTTCTACAGTTTTTAAGGTTGCAAAAACATCAAAGCTTATTGTTAAGACTATTTAAGGCTCCAAAGCGCTTTTAAGGTACGGTTCTGATTCTGTAGCTATTTTCGTCTATTGCTGCCTTCCACCGTGCATTATTCCAATTTTTTTTTAGTGGCTCTCTGGCGATAGTCATCACCCCCCCCTTTGCCAAAAGACGAAATCTGTTTACGAGGCATCGATTTCCGCTAAAATTCTCTAAGCCGACAAAACAGCCCAGCTGGCAGACCCCAGGACCGCCGGCCCAGGCTTGTCAATTTTATGGGATTCCGCCGGGCACGCGTGCTGGTGATTTTGAATCGACTTTTGTGGGGTGGGAGGGCGCTAAAATTTTTTGAATTGAATTTTCCTATGCTTGTTTATTAAAATCTGGATTTTCCCCAGCCTAAAAATACGATTGACAACATTTGGAATATCTTTATGCAATTGGCCCGTCCGTAATTAGTATTACGGGATCAGTTTTCCGAATAAACATTACGTAAAAGTATCCGAAAAGGCCGCCGGGTGACCATATTACTTTTTTCGATCGCTGTGTTTCTTCGAGAGTGATGCGAATTTTTGAAGATTTCCGGAACCTTTTTTTGGGAGGGGTCACATGGAAATCTCAGATTTGTCTTCATACTTGCATGGCTTTTACATTTTTCACAGGTTCACACATCATTTTCTGCCAATTTCTCCATTCACGAAAGCTAGCAGATTTTCATATCTTTTCAAGGCTTCTGCGTGACGCCCTCTGGATTATGACTTCCTAATTGCTTCCAAAGAGTCCTTGAAACGCCCTAATCTCCTGAAGACGCGCCCTCATTTTTCATCGCGAATATCCTCCTGCTCACCTCCACCCCTCCCCCGATAACTCATTCATCCCCGGGGTAACGGCAACGGACGGAAATCTCATTTTTTTGCCGGGGCTTCTGCCAGGGACTGGCACCTGGGCCCCCACGGCAGTCATTTTCAGTCTGTCAGCTCTAATGGCTCCGACCTTTCCCAAAGCCAACAATCTAGCAATTAGACGGATGAAATCGATTTTTTCAGCGCCTGAGCCGGGCGGTGCCGCGGTGGCTTGCCGAACAGTTCAAGAAGCCTCTGCGTTGCTTGACGCCGGACGACAGGTACTGTAGCCCGGTTTATAAGTGAGTTCCACTTGATTTTAGCTCTCTCTCTCTCTCTCTCCCCTCTCTCTCTCTCTCTCTCTCTCTCTCTCTCTCTAGCTCTCAAAAATAACATCCACGTAAAGCCCCGACCACCCATTTCAAATCGATTCCTCGATGCTCTTGTGTCCAGGAAATGACGTAGTTTTTCCCACCCTCCCACGCCCGTCAGGTGTAAAAACGCAGAGGACACCCCGATGCGATTATTCTCTAGGGGAAGAGGGTCCAAGATCAATCACGAGGACCAGGACATTCATTTCTGATTCCATCGAAAATTATATTTGGCGGAAAGCTTGAAATTCCTCTCCCTCTCTCTCCTCTCTCTCTCTCTCTCTCTCTCTTTTTCTCTCTTTATCTCTCTCTTTCTACGCTCTCTGGCGCTCTCCACCTCTGTTCTTCCATGATTAATTTTTGTTTTCTTGCTCAGAAACCTGCAGTCATTTCTCTCTCCTGTAGGTGCAAAAATAGTTACAAAAATAGGTTGAACTCTGCCCCACCACCTTTCCCCACTCCCAGAAACAAAAAGTCTATTCCATAGACCTGGCACTCCTTGCAGAACCTCCGAAAATTCGGCCATCTCCTCCTGGCCATGAACGGCAATGAGGCCATCGAAGGAGCTTCGGTTCCGCAGTCGCCGAATGCCAAGAAAGTCACAAGCTTGTCCTGACTGAAGGCCCGTGGTGGGAGAACATTTGGACAAGTAATGGTTTACACTCATTTGTGACTTTTCTGGCAAAGGATACAAGGATACCTTAAATTACCTCAAACTCCCATTTTATACTATTTTATCCATCCGTTTCCAGCCATTTATCGAGTTTTTTCCGAACGTGTTGCCACCTTTTTCGAAAATATTGGCTGGAAGGTGTTCACGGATTCGGAGACGGCCACCGTACTGCTTGGCGGTGGTGTTAGAATTGCAGTAAGTCACCATCTAGGAAAAACACGGCAATCGTGCGTTTAGGAATTGACCACCCAACAATCCTACACGAGTTCCAGAGGACTTGTTGAAGACGTTGGTCAGGATTGAGGATGTGAGTTATCGCTCTCTCTCTCTCTCTCTCGTTTCACGCTCGTTTTTTCTCTTGCTCTCTCTCACTCGCCCTCGCTTTCTGGCTGGCTCTCTCTCTATCTTTCCTTGCTCTCTTCTCTCCATCACTCTCTTTCTATCTCTCTCTCTCTCTCTCTCTCTCTCTCTCTCTCTCTTTCGCTTTATTAACCTAATTTTCATATTTACAGGTCTTCTTCAACCAAGCCGCTCAATTGCCGACCGAAACGTACTGATCATCTGCGATCGCGGCTGTTTTGGACCTCTGCATATATTGGTAAGTATTACAAGGTTCCCAAGTACGGTGCCGTTCACCAGACCCAAAAGGGCCCCCGATACCTTGGGTAACCCGAGAGAATATCCCTTCAGGCCCGGTCGGCTGGAAGAAGATGCTCGACGAGTGCAGCTTTGACCAGTTCAGCCTGCGGGAGGACCGCTATAATCAGGTATAGGATAGAGAGAGATGAGAGAGAGAGAGAGAGGGAGAGAGAGTTAAGAAGAAGATGAGCTCTAGCATGATTTGCAGGTAGTGCACATGGTAACTGCCGCCGATGGAGCTGAACAATTCCACACCTTGTCCAACAACAACACCAGAAAAGAGGGAGTTGTCCAGGCGAAGAATCCGCAAGACAGACCGACCCGACAGGTTCGTTTTAAAGAAATTGAGTGACAGGCGACTTCAGTCTCGGCAGAAAGCCAATTTTGAAGGACAATTCCATCAAGGTGTCTACTTTTTTGTATGTTTTGAGTTAAAACCAAAGTTTCTGTTGTTTTTTTTGGTGAAAGTTTATTTTATGTCTTCCTAGGTCTGGATCGGTCACCCCTACGTCGACATCGCGTCGACAACACCAACTGCAAAAGCACGACGACAAAATTCTGAAACTCATCGAAGCGGTATGCTACCGTATTGGAATCTCGGTTGGAGATCGTCTCCACAAGAACTCAAAGTACGCCTTTATCAAATTTCTGTCCAAACCGTGTCGTTTAGGAAACGAAAATGGCTGGTCAGGGCGTTCGACCTCTCCCACTTCCCAAAATTCGAGGAGTTCAAAGTTACGCATGATTATTTGTTGAGCGACAACAATTCGATTCAGGTAATTTTAGAATTTCACGGGTTTCTCGCTGGTGTCTGAAGCCCATAAAAATCTCATAACATATTTTTAGGTTCGGATCCGGACAAGGACCCAGAACAACCGAATAGCATATACCATCACCTCGCGGCATATTAGGGAATGATGAAGCGGTGGAGACGAGGATGAAAATTAATGAGCGAGAGTATCAGAGGTTGTTTTGGATAGACATATCTTAAACATGGTGGATTTTAGGTATCTAACGATGAAAGATCGAGGTCGTGCCACCATTCACAAGCAGAGGAGATGTTTTTCATACGGGAATCAGTACTTTAATCTTGGTACGTAAACCAGGGATCCGATTGCTGGAGCAGAGGTCCGAAAGATGAGACAATTTATCATGTTTTTATTCTTAGCTAATGTCTCTTTTTCTAGACGTCTACGTCAGCCTACCTCCAGCCTCCCACGGACAAATCTTGATCCTGGAGACGTACACGACAAATGTCGGCAAGACGACCCTCCCCCTTTTATGGATGTTGTTAAGGAGATTGCAGGTGAGATACCGGCCGCCTTTGGTAGAAAAACCGCCGTGGAATAACTACAGTTCATATTCTAGTAAAAACTCATGAAAATCTCCTAGCCGGCACGCTGCCTTAGAATTAAACAAAACGTATTTTGCGCTCAAGCTTGGATATGGTTTTGTTTTTGACACTCGAAATTTTGAAAAGTCCCTGCAAAATCTGAAATTATGCATACAATCCATTCCTTAAAAATCGATAGTCATGTCTTACCCATCCGCTTTGGCAACCGGCGCACCACACTCCGCAAGCTTGCCATTTCGTTGCTTGACGCTTCTTCCATCACAAATTCTGAATCTGTGCTTTTGGTTGTCGGAACGTCACAACAACCTGTCAATCTACCATCCCTGGTGAGGCCTTGACCCCTGGTGAGCCTTGACCCCGAATGCGTTAAACCCCAGCCCTCTCCCTAATCTCGGCGCCCGGTTAGCTCAGTCGGTAGAGCACCGGAGCTCTTAATCTGGTTGTCGCGGGGTTCGAGCCCGCATTGAGCTTAGTTTTTAGCTTTTTGGGACAGAGAAGCTGGAAAGCGGTTAAGAAACGCTCCGGCTTCTTTTTTATTTTGTATTACGGCTTGCCAAAAGATGCAACACTTTCATACCAAAAAATCCATGCGATGACTGGCTCCGCGTACAAAAGCGTTTACAGCCGTTTCAGGTGCTCTGGCTGCGTTGCGTGTCGTGGCAAAAACCCCAGCAAAATATTGCCTTTGTCTATTGCAATTTCCCTTTCAGGCGATCCGCAATACGGCATGTACGAGATCTCAAAGCGCCCTGGGGTGCAGCCGACACCTTCCACGGAGAGTTCGAATCCCAGATCTTTAGTGACGACTAGATTTCTATAGTTTATTTAATGTCTTAAAAGGATCCCCTGTCCCCCATACTTCCCGTACTCCAACCACAGCGACAAGGAAAAACAAATACCTATATATCCTGTTTATACGATTATTACGAAGTATCTCCTCCTCCGATTTACCGGTTGTGTTCTTATTTGTTTCGCCTGTTTGTGGAACTGATGATTTTTGCTCGGCAAGTGAAATTGTATGTGTGTTTAATAGAGATTTTTACCTGAGCCTGGAAATACTAGAATTACATCAAAACACCACATCAAAATAAGGGTTACCAAAAATCACAACAAAAATATTAGATAGAACAAGAAACGCAAAATTCAGAGCCCACACAACAAAACACAAGTACCATCCCGCCTTGCTTTTTCTGATTTTCTCACGAGCCAAGCTGTTTTTGGCCAAGCGGGTGCTCAGCAAAGATGTTTTGGCTTCTGGTCAAATCTAACCCCACGAACTGAGGGAACATAGTTTTTGATAGGATTTTGAGCGGCTTTCCCTCCCAAAATAAAGGAATGAACGTAGTTTCTAAATAACCTACAAATTTGCCCAGGCTAATTGCTTTCCAAGCGGAACTCGTGTGGCTTTCAGGCCCTGGGAGGAGTCCCGGACACTAAAATTGGAACGCTGCAGCCCAGATTTCGAAAGGAACGTCTAAACGTTATATTTTTTAGCGTGAAGACAACATCATTGGCGAAAGATTATTGTTGAGATAGCTGTAAATATACTCTTTCGATTTAATGTGTTATAATGTTTGCGCGAATTCGGAATCTGTACTTCGTGGCCCCGATCATTAACCATCATCGATCTGCCATCCTTGACGCCGCTGAAAGCCACTGTGCGTTCATAACAGCCAGCCCCTCTCCCCTCTCGAGACCCGGTTATCAGTCGGTGAAACCAGACTCTTAATCTGGTTGTCGCGGGTTCAGGCCCGCATTGGGCTTACTTTTGCTTTTTGAGTTCAAGCGGAAAATAGTTTAGGAACCCCGTTATCAAGTCGTTTTGTGATTTTTAGCTATTTTCGCTCAATTCAATTGTTTTTAAGCTACGATCCAAATGGCTTGCCTTTGCCAAAATTCCAGCGAAGGCCTCACGAAAACACCGCAGGTGGGCTGACGATTCCTTTTTTTGCGAAAAATCGAGGCCCAAGCGAAAGTGGAGGAGAGAAAAATGGAGGAAAAGCTTCTGAATCGAAGCCCGTCCACCCCCACTTCCGAATGACCCTATTAAATTATGGGCGGAACAAGGGGGGCCCTTCTCGACCCTAGGGGCCCAGATGCGTTGAGCAATGCCACGTCTCGTTCTCGGGGAGAATTTTGAATCGTTAAGGGAGGGGGGCTTTAAGGGGCATGGATATGGCTTTTTTTTAATAGTTTTTATCAATCTGAATGAGCTAAAATTGCTACTTGGAGCTACAGTATGCAATATGCTGCTGCCTGTGACTGGCGCTATCCTTTGAAAACGAAATTTTCGCAGATTAATGCCTCGTTAGGCACTTTTAAATTTTGCATTCTGTTCCTGGGTTCCCTTTTCGTCAGCTTTTCCGATGTTTTTTTTCATTCTATCACCGGCCTGTCCTGAACCTCAAAAGAGCAGCAGCTGCTCTGCTGCTCCACAATGCCCTCCAAGTTTGCCCCCTCAACCCGTTGAATTATGCATTCGATTTGGCCCAGCCCGTGGCCGTTGATTTGTCCCCATGGCTGGAGGTCTTTGAATGTTAGAGTTTGAATCTTACTTCGAAACCAAGAATCAATTTCACGCTCAGTGTCGTCTGAAAACATCATTTTTGAGCTTCCTGAATTTTTAATGACGCGCGTAAGCGGATGTGGCATTGGTGGCTGACGGGAACGCCATTAAAATCAACAAGAGCGTATGTGACAGGTCTGTTTGCTAAATTATTGAGCGCTGAACCAAGCCCAAAATAGGTGCTCTCACATCATTCTGACGGCTGATCATTTGGAGCCGAACTCCGTTGCGCTACTTCTACTAATTTACCGAAAACGCCTGGCCACCATCCATTTCCGCCGCCAGGCTCTGACATCTTGGCACGTTGAGCTTTTCCCGTTTGCTTGAGGTCAGATTTTGCCCGGTGGCCCACAGAAGTGTTGGTCGGGATCGTGTCACGCCCAGCGGGGCGGGCAAAGGCCAAAATGAAATTTGCATCACCAAACTATGGCGTTCTCTGGTGCCTGGAATCCTCGACGGCCGGAGCGGTCTGGGCCACTGATTTATTAGCTTCGACGAGTTTTTAGTTTTTAGTTGCGCAACGAAATTATATTTTTTACTCTATCGCAGGACCTTCCCTTATATGGTTTGTTTTACCGTGGCTGTAACACATTATTTATTTCATTGCCCAGAATTTTTCCTGTTGTCTGCAGCCTATCGATGGCACTATGGCCTAAAATTCTAAATGACAATCTTCCCTTTTTCAATTCCAGAAATGTTTCGTTTATTTATAAAGCACCCTCCTCAATTTCAGCCACTTCTCTAAACTCTTTCTTCGTTTGGGAACGCTTTAAGCCCACGCCTCTCGCTTCTCCCGGATCGTTTTGCTCCTCAACCCCGTCACGCCAGCTTCCTGGCCCCTTTTTTGGCTGGCCTTCCGAAAATCGTGCCTTGATTCCTTAGCGGGCGGCCAACTTATAACTCTTCTCATTTTGGCAGCAGCCGAGCAACGGGTATCGGGGCCAAAGATTTTACAGATGAATTTTATATTATTTTTGTGGGGTTTTCTTGATTAAATCTTTTTGCACTTTGTTGATTTATTTTTAAAAGCATCGGGATGGAATTTACTACTTTACAGTACTTGAACCTTCAGAAGAAAACTTCGAGAAGTTGCCAAATTGCTGAAAATTAGCTTTCAGATCCTATTGAAATTAGACTAACAATAGCCCTGAAAAACACTCTTGCTCTGGATTCTATACGAGTCAACTGTCCTATTTTTTACTGCATTTTCTATGCATCACCACAAAGCCACAAATGAACGTTTTCAGCGGGTTCATCATGTTGGAAGATGGATTCGGCAGAAAGGCTTACGACAGCTACTATTCTGAGGCCTATCCGGTTGCCACCCACCGCGATAAATCAAGAAGCCTTTTGGGAGAGCAGGTAATTTTTAAAGTTTTCTAAACGTGTTCTATTTTTGGCTCTTATTTTCCCAATTATTTCGAAAAATCCGATTTCCAAAAATCTGGAAAAATCTATTTTCGTTATGTTTTCTCCAAAACGTGAAGACGCTTCCTGGTATTGCCAGGGAAGTGTCCCCATTCCTCACTCACGCCCCGACTACCCTTTCAGCTCCGAGATCAGCTTTTGCAGCGTTTGAAAGGTGCTTTTGACCAACACAGTTCCGTGTTCCTTGGAATTTACCCCAGAATCCAGAAACTGGACCCAGTTTCCGCAAATTCATGACCTCTACCTGAAATCATGACGATACATTACGATCCTCTTCAAAAATCCCCCATGTGATTTCGGTTTTTTTTTCTGCAGGGTGACTAGACCTGCTTCCAGCCCTCCAAATTCACTCCATCAGCCGCCGGTCCCGGGCGACAACTCCTTGTGCTTCTTTTTACCCCCGCGAAGGAGTTCATTTCCTGAAATGCATTTCCCCACTTCCCGTGTCCCTTGGGGGTTCGTCGGTTCGGAGGCCACCTGCCCATTCGCCAGCGTTTTTCAGGGGCTGCTGTCTTTTTTGGTTCTTAAGATCTTTTCCTAAAACCTTCACTCTATTTGAATGCTTTAACATATTATGTTTCTTTTGTTAAATAAGCGGATTCAATAAATTGGATAAAAAGGTTTTGAGGTCGAAAATGCGCTTCGACACCAAGCAAAGTGCATTTTGAGAAAATTCGCTCCTGTTTTGTCTATTTTTCCTGTAGCTCTCTCTCTCTCTCCTCTCTCTCTCTCTCTCTCTCTATCTCAAGCTCTCTCGCTTTTCCTTCTCCCTCCTCTACCTCTCGTTTTCTCCTTTCTCTGTCTTTCTTCACTCTCTCTCTCTCTCTCTCTCCCTCTCTCTTTCTCTCTCTCTCCCGCTCCCTATTCTTCCTCTTCCAATCGTCTATACTAGCACTCAAGGGCGAAATCACGCATCCGTAAATTCCGTTTTAATCTAATTTCGCTACGCTAACTTTTAACCGAACACCCAAGACGTCTCAAGAAACCCCCGTCTAAGTCCAAAAATTAACTTTCTAAAGAAAAGCCTAAATCCCAGGCCCAGGGCCCCCATGAAGTGGCACTTCACGGTTTCGCGCTTTGCGAGCTCCCTTCCCGAACACGAAACTCCCCAAAAATTGCCGACCAGCGAATGTTTTAAATAGAGAATATTCACCCGGGCCGCTCGCTGCGTGGGTCCTAGAAAGAGCCCAAAAACCTCCATTCTATCCCCCATCGAATGTTATTGCCGATTTTGGAGGTGTTCCCACCTGCTCGGGTAGGCAAGTCTTTGTTTGAAGCTGTTAAAATCCAGTTTTCCGAGTTTTGATTTATTGCTTTTTCGGTATTTAGTACAGGCTGTTTTTATACACCTTCCACCATCGACGACACTCCCGAAGGTCATCACTCCGCGCCTCATTTCTCCTAGCCGGCCCGTCGTTGCGGAAAATCCTTCTAATTGGTGGGGATTGAAGTTTCTGGACCGTTACCCAGCACTTACAGTGGTTTTGAAAGTATGCTTCTCATTATAATGGGGTATTTAAGGCAGCTCGCTTCGATCGATTGCAATGAAAATCTAGTTAAATTTCGGGCGGCTTGCGTCAAAGCCTCAATTTTAGACCTAGAAATCCGCAGCGCTTCCAGGCTTTGAAATTGGAAACTTGCCAACGAACTTTGAGGTTGAAGCTGAATCTTTCTAGCTTTTTTATATAAAAGTGATGCCTAGTCAATTCAAGATTTTGAAAGAACTGGTTTTAAATAACAAGTGCCATTACTCCCCCCCCCGATGTAAAATTTATAAAAAATGTATTTTTATTTTTGCGGGAGGTCTTTTTATAAAATGTATTTTGATGGCTTATGTAAGCATTATTTTATGTGATTACATTATTTAACACAATGTTTCATTTATGATGCAATAATTTACGTGATTTATTAGCTGTTCTGTAGATTTTAGGTTTTGACCTAGATTTTGTGGTCTCCGGAAATCAGATTTTCTGAGCAAAACATCGAAAACGGGCAGTTAAATTTTTTGGAAACCAAAAAAATCCTTCAAAACTGTTTCTATCAAACTAATCCGCATCGCTGGTCAAGAACAGGAAATTTTAGTGTGGCCAAGTAATGCCACGTAGTCCTAACCTTCCATCTCATTAGACGAAAAAGGCATTTCCGACCTTTTGCGCTTTCCAAAACTCTTCCTCGACTCGGACTGGACTCCTGGACCTGGACTCTGGGCGTGTATAAAAAGACAATGCCCCCACATCCAAAATTCGCCCTTTGACGTGTTTTTCCGGAGGTTGAATCCTTAAAACCGGCGGGACATCCAATCTGGGTAAGAAGTTCACCATCGAGCAGATCCGCCCATCGTTTGTTCACACAAAAACCCTGCAAAAGTTCTCGCGCTCACCAACCCACTCCAGATGGCTCTCGTGACGGGCGCTCGCGAATTGATTTCGAGCTTTGGTGAAAAGCCGCCACCGTGTTTGCAATAGCCTAATTTCACCCGACTCAGTAGCAACTTCGAACATTAGTCTCCGGGATTTTCACCGTATTCTGAAGCCCATTCGCAACTACCGAAGACGTTGGGTCGCTTACTTCTCCTTACTTATTTGCACTAAAAATTTCAAGCCGACCCTGAGCCTCAAGTCGTTTTCTGTTACCTGAAAAAGCCTTATTGAGCCGCAACTTTCTGCTCTCGGCTTCATATTTCCCATGAGTGGGTGAGCTGAGCTTCAGTTTATTTTTTCGGCGTGCTCGCTTCTGGTCAAGATTTGAAGCCAACACTTGGCTTGATTTTTCTGAGCGCCCAGTCCCGACATTTTTCAAGCCGATTTTCTAAGCTGCTACTTCATTTTTCGGATCCTATTCGATCCCGAAAATGCTTGCCCCGAATGCCCGGACTCCCCGATTCGAATCCTGCGCATGGCCAAAGAGCAGTGGCCAGAACGATGGAAAATCAAGTGCTCACCATCGATTCGGTCAGCTTCATCGGGCCTGTGTCGAATCGGAACTGCTTTACACCAAATTTGAGGGCCGCTGGAGCTTGAGAAATTTGTGAGTATACCAGTAGCTACATGAAAAAACATTAGGAGCTGTGGCTAATCATAAGCTTTAACTCCAACTCCACTTCTTACAAGGTATAATATAAACCAAAAGATCCCATTATTACAGGTTTAATAATAGCAAAAATGTAAAATGTTCCTGGAAGGTATTATAGAAAACCCACGGTAAATTCGGCCTCCCTCACATGCTTTCAAAACGAGAAAAACCTCCTTGATTAGGGCCATCCAAACTTTCTTAATTAATAGATGACTATTAAGAACGTAAATAATCACCTTTTGAGCCTCAAAAATGTAGCAAGTTTAATCCATGCCGTACGATCTTTTAGCATCGTTTTTCAGCGCCGCTGTCTCGCCACAAATGCTGCCTGGGCTGTGTGAGTCTGCGCGATGCGAATCCCCTGATTTGCGTGATAGAGATTATTATGATGGGTGAGTGAATTTAATGCTTTTCTGCTGTTTAAGAATTTCGGTTTAACTTTTCTAAGCTGTCTTATAGCCTGGTGCGCCATGTTCGCCATTGATTTTGCGGTCAACGACGGGGTGCTGTTTTTTACGCGTGAGTTGGAGGGGCGAGGACAACGGATATCTGCTTGTAAGTTTCGAAAAAAGGTACAGAGCTACTGCTAATTACTATTAACAATATGAAAAAGACTACTATGCAAAAACATTTTTTTAGAAAGTTTTCGCGACTTAAGGCTATGAAACACTAGCGTTTAAGGATTCAAAAGTACTACACTGTCGATCGGCCATCTTCAAAAAAAAGATCCTATGGGATGTATTAAGTTAAAGTTCAACTTAAATAAAGACTATCTTCAAGGTATACCATGCCTATATTAGTACTACCATTACAAAAACATCTTTATAGCGCTTTTTGAGGCGATTTGGCCCTATACGTCGAGTGTTTTAAAGAGTTCAGAGTACGCTATGTCTTCTTCACTACCTAAATGAGGATTCTATTAAGTAACATTTCTATTGCAAATTAAATCCACATTTTTAGGCTAATAAAACGTTGCATCATTTTTAGGCCTTTCGGTCTTCGTTGTCTGCTCCCTTGTCGTTATCGCCGTCACCCTCTTTGCGTGGTATTACAGGAAAAACTCCTATGTCCCCATGTTCTTTGGCAGGTAACAAATAGCTGAAGTCCTGCGAAATAAAATCGATTTAGTTAGTCTTCGTCTCCTACGTGTTCTTCCTCGTCTACCTACTATTGATGCGGATATTTGTGTACAAGAATGATGCATCGAGGTAGGAAAAATCCTAGTAAATTCAAAGTTTTTTGACGTTTGCAGAAAAATCATGATCCCATCGGCGATCACGATAGCCGTGTTTTGTACATTTATTGGAATTTGTGAAATGTGGTGGTAAGTCTTTCGCAGAAAAATTTTGTAGTTTCCAATAGTAAAAAAATAGTATAAAAAACGATCAAAAACGTCTTTTTTGATTTTTTTTCCAAGCGGTCGTCTTTCCTTGAAAAGTTGAATCCTTATGTTCTTGGGCACGTAGAATTGCACTATTCTTCCTTTGATTCTATTACTCCGTTTACTTTCAGGTTATTCATTATGGTGGACGCGTTGCTGTATGACGATCAAAAAAGCTCGCGACGAACCAGCGACAACGAATATCCCAGCCGGCCGCATAACCAGTCAAGACACAACAATTCGCTGCCCATTTTATTAATTAATGACGGGGATAAAATTGATATATGAGGAAGAAAAGCGACTGAATCACACCACCAGGAATTTTGTTTCGCTTCGGAAAATGAGGCAGCTTTTTGAAATTTGAAATTGAAATTTTTTGAATCACAATGAAAGAAATAGTCGCACGACAAACTAAAGGGACCGGCAAGGTAGGATCATGGATTTTGCTGGCCAAAGTGTCATCATGGGTTTTCCCCCTGCCGCACTTACTTGGCACAATCGTAGATTACCACCGACTCGGCGTGGGCGGGTCGCGTGCCCTTGCATAGCGCGGGCCTATCGCGAGTCCGGCGGATTGCTTTGCGTAGCGCACGATGTGTGGCGTTGGGCATCAAGCTGCGCATGGCCTCGTCCATCAGGCCGCCTATAGTCTAGCGTTTTGCGCCGCGTACAACCTGGCCCATCGATGTGCGTATAACCTAGACTCTCGCGCTGCGTAGCGTTCCGCTGAGCGGTGCGTCTCGCGTTGCATGTGGCGTTGTGTGCGGCATTCAATGACACTGCCCCGCGTCGCGCATACAACGCGTATCGCGTTGTGTGACAGACTGTGTACAGCGCTGCGTATTGAGTTGTGTGTCGCGGCCCGGGAAAAACATGTGAAAAACTCATCCACGGCCGTTTGATGGGTATTTGTCACTTCCCGAAAACGATTTGCCCGAAAACCAGTTCCCCGAAAAGCCAGTTCTCCGAAAAACCAGTTCCCCGAAAGCTACTTCCCCGAAAAACTAATTTAGTATGCTAATTTTTGACCCCTAGCCATACGCGATTTTTTTGTTCATACTAACAACCGTGTATTTGGAAATCTCATAATTTTTCGGTGAAGTTGATGTAGTCTTCAGTCTTTTTTGTTGTAGAAAGACGTTCTGCGTCAGTTTGGAGGCAAAATTTTTAGTGTTTTTTAAAGGAAAAAAAAAAGGAAAATGTGTCTGCAGCTCTCCCCTGCCCGCTCTCTCCTCCCTATGATGGCCCCTTCCCAAGGGGGGATCGACACATTCCGCCGACCGTCCTTTAATTTGAATTCAGAAATCGGGTCTGTGGATCCAAAGATACTAAAAATTAGCACATGCTAAATTAGTTTATGGGGAAGTAGTTTTCGGGGAACTGGTTTTCGGGGAAACGTCCGGAATTCCTCCTTGATCATGCAAACCCGCAAAGGTCGGAAAGTGGCGTCACCATATTAATTTGTCGGATTCTGGTTCATTTTCGAACATGTTATGTCCCTTTTGTCATAAAAGAGCAATATTCTGACTAAGCGTTTCGCTTTAAATACCGTCCCTCTCCCCGAACAGTGTTATTTGTTTTCTTGTCCGGTCGGGCTATCGATTTTAGCCTAACCGCTCCACTATCGCGACCATTTTCCCCCGTCCCGCTTTGCCCCCAATTTGGAACAACTGCCCCGGAAAGTTCCGAGGTGCTAATTCGGTGCTGATCATGCTGTTAATCTCGGTATTTACTGTATTATTTTGTATTTGCTCTGCGGCGAATACCTGGAACGCCAATTCCTATCCAAATCCGCGAAAAGATTATAAGGGGTGCCAGATGCGAACCGTGTCAAATGCCTGTGATCCGGAAGAGGTAGGGGTTTTCTGAAGTTTTTGATACTAGAATCGTGACACAACTTCTTAAATTTCTTTCAAATTTTTCGTGTTGTTATTTTAATTTTTGGGTTTTTAAATAGTTGCGGCATTTTTACATAGCCAAGTTTGATTTATTTGCTTACAATTAGTAACCGGTTGCTCTCAAGGAGATTGCTTCATTTAAAGATAGAGAAATAACGTGGTTGATCAGCTCCTTTCTTTGTCCAAGTCTCTCTCTCTCTCTTACTCTCTCACCCTTTCTCTCTCTTCCTCGCTCTCACACACTCTCCCACCCTCACTCTCTCTCGCTCTACCACTCTCTCTCGCTCTCGGTCTCTCTCACTCCCTCTCTCTCACTTTCTATCGCTCCCCCTCCAACCCTCTGTCTCACTCTTTTTCGCTCTCTCCCCCACTCTGTCTCTCTCCTCTCTCTCAAAGGCCGAACCAAATCGATGGTAATCTATACAAATCGGATGGCCATACAAAACTTGTTGACGCTTGAAGCTAGAGCTTCTAACATTATACCTAATCGAGTAAAAAAAAAAAAAATGAAAAACTTAGATTTAGATCTTTCCGAATCCCTTCGCTATCGTCTGCATTCTGCACTCGTTTCACTTGCCACAAAATCGGCTAAACACGATCAGACCTATTGTAGCCGCCAAGGAATTGATGGCGTTATGGTCATAATGAAGCAGGTAAACATGGCAAAAATATTACAACATAACATTCTAAAATCAAGGGGATCTAATCTGGAAAAAGAAGAAAAAGTTATGTCTTTCTTTAGGGTACACAGGCTCTTGCCGATCAGCTCAAACAGAAGTGGGCCAACGACCCTGCAATGCCAGAACCTGGTCGTGTTTCTGTACTCGGACGCCGACCGGAAGTTGTACATGTCCGGGGAGGCGAAATCGGGATTGTGTGAGTTTCAAGGAAATCGACAAAAACCAGTGCAAAGAAAAAAACGGCCAAGTTCAAGCTATGCCTGACGTAAAACTACTGTCGCTGTCCCTTTAAGACAATCCCTCAGCCCAATCCGACTTTGACGCCGCGCTGAACGCCCATATTCAGCAACTCCAACACCCATCAGATTCCAATGAAGCCGCCATTGCGATTGCTGGGGTTTTGAAAGTCGCAAGTTTTCATTGCTATGGAATGTAGTAACAAAATCTTCAAAATACAGGAAATTTTTAATAGATCGGTGACAAGAAATGGGCCGACTACGGCGGAAGCCATCCTCCCAACCGCGTCACGCCCACCCGAGCCGGCTCAACGATTTTCATGCCCATTCATGTATTATCGTGCCGCGATTTTCGTGTATTTCACAACGTATCTGCTGCAAACCGTGACCTATAAATGTGCGGGTTTAAATAAATGCGTTGATGCCTTGCTCTTTATTAGTTACTATCCTTTCTCTCTCTCTCTCTCTCTCTCTCTCTCTTTCTCTCTCCCTCTATCTCTCTCTCGCTCTCACTCTCTCTTTCCCGCTCTCTCTATTTCACTATCTCCTCTCTATCTCTATATCCCCTCTCTCTCTCCTCTCTTTCTCTCTCGCTCTCCGTTTCTCACACACTCGCTGTCATTCTTTCCGGGAAGCGAACTTGCAGCATCTTACGCCCAGTCATGACCATGATGCTCCCCACCAAGACCATTCGCAAAAGGCAGTGTAAACATCGAAAGCTCAAACCCAGTGTAAGCACTCGAAACTTACGCGCCGTTATTCCGCCTTGATAAATTATTGCCCAAAGTGGGTGGATTGGCCACAAAAAAGTCGGCGATAAGCCAGCATAGTCTCCCGCTCAGTCGCCCATTTCGGAAAAAGCACACCTCTGAGCTCGTCTCTAAAAATGGGAATGCGGCTGCTTTTCCACATTGATCCGAATGATCGCCCGAATTTTGACGAGGTCTTGCTGAAGAATTTGGTGTCGCAGATCGCCGGCAGAAGGTATGTATTTTTTTCTTAACGCAGCTAATCAGGTTTAGACCAGCTGGCTTGTCTACTCCTAGTCAAAATATCGGGTCGATTCTCTCGCGCTTTTCAGTACCTTTAAAAGTAGTAGTAAAATGCCTAAATTTTACAAAAAAAAATTTAGGTGGCCGTCATCTCGGTAGTAGGAGGTTTTCGCGAGGAAAGTCATTTTTGACAACATCCTTGCTAAAAGCCCTGCAAGCCGGAAAGGCCGCCTTCCGTCCTGAAGTGAAACCATTGGTGCAGCAATCCAGTTGTTGCAAGTTTCAATTTTCATTATTTCTCAAATGTGCTAATTATAACGTTTTTAATGGTTTCGAGGCACCGCCGAGATCGAGTTCAAAAACGGTCCAGAGCGCCACACGATTGGGATACAAGTCTGGGATCAGATTTTTGTGAGAAAGGACACTTCCGGTAATGAGGTAAGGACGTGGTATTTTAGATTATGGCACTTTTCGGCGCCATTAATCGATATAAAAATTAGGTAGCAGTGCTGCTACTGGATACCCAAAGGGATGTTCGACACGCAGAGTCAGCTAAAGCACTCCACCATCATTTTCATGATTTCGCTGATGTTGTCATCGCATTTTATTGGGTTTCCAAAACGTTTCAAATCGTTACAAACCGAACCTACTGAACTTGATGTTCTCATCCGAACTCCCCCTACGCCGAGCATGTTGCCCGGTCGTCAAATCTTGCCTTCCTCTTTAACAAATTACTGAACTCCCAGGAGTGATGCTTCCCGTCACCATCCGTCCTATTGTTAGATCTTCAACAAAAACGGCTACCTCAGCCCATGATCTCGTCGATATGAACGTCTTTGTCGAAATGAGCCAGACGGGAAACAGAAAGTTGGACAGGTTTGCCGAAACTCAATCGACCCTTTCAAAAGTCTGTGATTTAGCATCTGTATTTTCTGATGCGTAGCTGGGGCCGGTGATGGTGACGGTTCGCTCCGCAATATCTGGAGCGAATTCGGGTTTGTATTAATCCTTTTGATAAAAGTTGACAGCGA
>CATQJA010001546.1:0-19968 GCA_958295435.1 Mesorhabditis spiculigera
ATCGCTTAGTCAGAATGTTGCTCTTTTGTGTCATAAAAAATTATGAAAATCATGTTTTTGAATGAATCGGAATCAGACAAATTAATATTGTGACGCCAATTTCTGTCTAATCTGGGTTTGCACAATTAAAGGTACAGTAGCGGACAAAAGTAATGGGATTTTTTATTTTTGACAAAATCTCGGGAGATTTAACACGAGGTGAGCTCAAAAGTTGGTCCCTAGTAGAATTCAAGATGCTTTTTCATATGCAATGCGTTAAAACCGGCTACTCCATAGTACAAGAAAATTAGGAGAACATTTCAAAAAGCTCGACGACAAAAGTATTGGGATTTTTCTTTCTGAAGCCTAGAAAACGAGCAGGTAACCTTGCAGAGCTCTTTTATTGATGCAAAAGCGCCAACTACAGTTGAAATTTGCTTTTCTCATAGGCGATTCCATCCCGGAAACGCTGGGGAATTTTTTGAAAATCTCGATTTTGCTATGAAAATTTGCTTTTTTGCCTCTAACTCTTTGAATATAGTTTTAATGCCGGTTTGCTCTATATATTCGGATAGAGCAGCTTAAGACGAGCATTTCGATATGCTATAGTCACTAGGAAACACGCTCCTCGCAGAGTTACGTAGGGCCTAATCTTTCAGTCGGCGGCGTCCGTAGTAAAATGGGGGCCCTATCTATGGAAAGGACACCCAAACCCCCGTGCACAGAACTGGGCCGTCTCTATCTGCCGGGGCATGGCGAAAAACTATGGACATGCATATACGAAAATGATCGCCCTGAAGTGCTCTATCGGAATATATAGAGCAAACCGGCATTAAAACTGTATTCAAAGAGTTAGAGGCAAAAAAGCAAATTTTCATAGTAAAATCGAGATTTTCAAAAAATTCCCCGGCGTTTCCGGGATGGAATCGCTTATGAGAAAAGTAAATTTCAACTGTAGTTGGCGCTTTTGCATCAATAAAAGAGCTCTGCAAGGTTGCCTGCTCGTTTTCTAGGCTTCAGAAAGAAAAATCCCAATACTTTTGTCGTCGAGCTTTTTGAAATTTTCTCCTAATTTTCTTGTACTATGGAGTAGCCGGTTTTAACGCATTGCATATGAAAAAGCATCTTGAATTCTACTAGGGACCAACTTTTGAGCTCACCTCGTGTTAAATCTCCCGAGATTTTGTCAAAAATAAAAAATCCCAATACTTTTGTCCGCTACTGTACCAGAGAGGTGCGGTTCTGGTTTGCGATTTTTCCTATGGATCCCGCCATGCCCGGGGCATGAAAGGCGATACGCCAGGCGATACGCAGCGCGTCACCGAATGTCGTCGGCAGCGCGACACGCAGCGCCCCACGCAACGCGACACGCAACGCGACACGCAACGCGTGATGCCACGCGGATGGAACGTCATATGCATTGTTACGCGTTACGGTCCTACGCAATACGATAGACCACGCGGCACGCAATGGTGATAACCCTTAAATTGTGATCTCGCCCTCGGTTTTCTGCCAGTTTTACAATTAGAATTTTTGTTTTGAAAGCTTACGTAAATTCTGTTACGCTGTATTGTTTCAGTACGTCTTTCATCATATATCAATTTTATCCCCGTCATTAATTAATAAAATGGGCAGCGAATTGTTGTGTCTTGACTGGTTATGCGGCCGGCTGGGATATTCGTTGTCGCTGGTTCGTCGCGAGCTTTTTTGATCGTCATATAGCAACGCGTCGACCATAATGAACAACCTGAAAGGAAATAAACTAAAAAACGACATTTTTAGGCAAAAACACATAAAAAAATTTTCGAGGAGCACGACTTCGGAGAAAAATAAACAAAGTGTTTTTATGGATTACTACGCACTTTTTCACTCTTCAAAAACTTACCACCACATCTCACAAATCCCAATAAACGTACAAAATACGGCTATCGTGATCGCAGATGGGATCATGATTTTTCTGCAAACGTCAAAAAACTTTGAATTTACTTGGATTTTTCCTACCTCGATGCATCATTCTTGTACACAAATATCCGCATCAACAGTAGGTAGACGAGGAAGAACACGTAGGAAACGAAGACTAACTAAATCGATTTTATTTCGCAGGATTTCAGCTATTTGAGACCTGCCAAAGAACATGGAGCACATAGAAGCTTTTTCTTCTGTAATACCACGCAAAGAGGGTGACGGCGATAACGACGAGAGAGCAGGCGACGAAGACGGCAAGACCTGAAAGTGACAAAATCGTTTTATTTGCCAACAAATGCGAATTTAATTTGCTATTTAAGATGTCACACTTAATAGCATACTTATTTACGTGGTGCTGAAAACTGAAAATACTTTAAGGCCTATAAAAAGATCGGTTTTATTAGCTAAATCTTCTAAAAACGCTATAAAGGTGTTTATAATGTCAGTACTAACTTATACATAGTATACTTTAATATAATTCGTATTTAATTTTAAATCCAACTTAATACATCCAATATAATACTTTTAAAAGATAGCGAAAAAAAGTGAAGTACTTTCAGACCCTCAAACGCCAGATTTTCATAGCGTAACGAAAACTTTCTAAAAATAGGTCTTTCCCCAGTGAAGTGTTTTTTCATAGTCTCCATAGTAGATTTGCACTTTTTTCTAAACCTACAAGCAGATATGCGCTGTCCTCGCCCCTCCAATTCACGCGTAAAAAACAACACCCCGTCGTTGACCGCAAAATCAATGGCGAACATGGCGCACCAGGCTATAAAGACAGCTTAGAAAAGTTAAACCGTCTTAAACAGCAGAGAAAGCATTAAATTACTTACCCATCATAATAATCTCAATCACGCAAATCAGGGGGACCGCATCGCGCAGACTCACACAGCCCAGGCAGCATTTGTGGCGAGACAGCGGCGCTGAAAAAAGGATCTAAAAGAACGTACGGCATGGATTTAACCTAGTACTTTTTTAATATTAATAAAATGCAATTGTTTTCGTTTTTCCCAGCCTATTAAATTGCAATTGTTGGAATCGCCCAAATAAAGTGGATTTTATTGTTGAATGCAGGCGAACGAAGGCCGGAAATTTACTTTATGGACTTTATGATATCTTTTTCTTTTAATATACCTTAAATAGCTTCTTTTTGGTCATCAGCTTTATAAAGAAAGTCAAGTTGCTACTAACTTTACTTGATGACGAGAGCGAGGCTGCCACGCCTCTAGTGCCATTTTTTCATGTGCTACCGGTATACTCACAAATTCTCAAGCTCCAGCGGCCCTCAAATTTGGTGTGCTTGTAGTTCCGGTTCGACACAGGTCCGATGAAGCTGACCGAATCGATGGTGAGCACTTGATTCTCCATCAATTCTGGCCACTGCTCTTTGGCCATGCGCAGGATTCGAAGCGGGGAATCCGGGCATTCGGGGGCAAGCATTTTTCGGGTATCGAATACGAGCCGAAAATGAAGTAGTAGCTTAGAAAATCGGTTTTGAAAACTTCGTGACTTCGGCGCTGAGAAAAACCTTAGCTCAGGAAGTCGGCTTTAAATCTTGACCAGAAGCGAGCCGCCGAAAAAAATAAACTGAAGCTCAGCTCCAATTCTCCTGCGGAAATATGAAGCTGAGAGCAGAAAGTTGCGGCTCAATAAGGCGGCTTTTCTGCTAGCATAAAAAACGACTTGAGGCTCAAGGTTCGGCTTGAAATTTTTAGTGCAAGTAAGCAAGCAAAAAAGCCAAACAACGTCTTCAGAAGTTGCGAATAGGCGGCAGAATACGTAGAAAATCCCGGAGTCTAATAAACCAAGTTGCCACTCGAGTCGAGTGGAATTAGGACTATTGAAAACACGGGCGGCGGCTTTTCACTCGAGTCTCGAAATCAATTCGCGAGCGCCCGTCACGAGAGCCATCTGGAGTGGGTTATGAGCGCGAGAACTTTTTGCGGGTTTTTGTGTGAACAAGGAAAAGGGGGCATCTGCTCGATGAACTTCTTACCCAGATTGGATGTCCCGCCGGTTTTAAGGATTCAACCCCCGGAAAAACACGTCAAAGGGCGAATTTTTGATATGTAAGCATTGTGTTTTATACACACGCCCAGAGTCCAGAGTTCCCGGAATAGTTTTGGATAGGTCAAAAGGTCGGAGATGCCTTTTCTGTCTAATGATGGAAGGTTAGGACTACGTGGCATTACTTGGCAACGCAAAAATTTCCTGTTCTTTGACCAGCGATGCGGATTAGTTTGGAGCAAACAGTTTTGCAGGATTCTTTAGGTTTCCGAAAAAATCTTAAGTGCTCGATTTCGATGTTTGCCTACAGAAATTCGGATTTCCGGAGACCGCAAATCTAGGTAAAGACCTAAAATCTACAGAAAAGCTAATAAATCACGCAAAATATCGCATCTTAAATGAAACATTGTCTTAAATAATGTAATCACGTAAAATAATGCTTTACATAAATCAATGGAATACATTTTATAAAAATATATTTTATAAAACTAAAAGACAAAAATACATTTTTTATAAATTTTACATTTTATAAAATTCTGGGAATGGCACTTGTTATTCAAACAGATTTTTCAAAATTCTGAATTGGCTGGGCATCCCTTTTATGTAGAAAACCTAGAAAAAGCTTCAGCTTCAACCCTCAAAGTTCGCCGGCAAGTTGCCAATTTCAAAGCCTGGAAGCGCCGCGGATTTCTAGGCTCCAAATTGGAGGTTTCGACGCAAGCCGCCCGAAATTTATCTAGATTTTTTCATTGCAATCGATCGAAGCCAGCTGCCTTAAATACCCCCATTATAACAAAAACATATTCTCAAAACCACTGTAAGTACTTGGTAACGATCTAGAAACTTCAAAACCCACCAATTAGAAGGATTTTCCGCAACGACTGGCCGGCTAGGAGAAATGAGGCGCGGAGTGATGACCTTCTGGAGTGTCGTCGATGGTGGAAGGTGAGCTAAAAACAGCATGTACTAAATGCCGATAAAACAATACATCAAAATGGTTGGCGCACACGATTTCGAAAATCACGATTTCAAAACACGATTTCGAAAAACACCATTTCAAAAGTCACCATTTCGAAAAGACTCCATTTCGAAAAGACAGCATTTCGAAAATCACCATTTCGAAAATCACCATTTCGAAAATTACCATTTGGGAAACACAGGATTTAGCAATAGCCTATTTCGCAGTCACATAGAAAAAAACTGATTTTCGTTGGCTGGTTTGAGGTTCGGGGGTCTATATTCCACTGGGGATATGACTGCTTTCATTATAGTCACCACTAAAACAGTTTCTATGACATAACTAGTCATATTCCGAGAAAAATAATGGTTATTCGACACTGCAGTTTTTATATCCGTTTGATGACCGGGTCTTTTCCAACTGGTGCTTTTTCGAAATGGTGATTTTCGAAACGGTGATTTTCGAAATCGTGACTGGGAATCCATCAAAAACTCTCAAAAACTGGATTTTAACAGCTTCAAACAAAGAATTGCCTACCCGAGCAGGTGGGAACACCTCCAAAATCGGCAATAACATTCGATGGGGGATAGAATGGAGGCTTTTGGGCCCTTTCTAGGACCCATGCAGCGAGCGGCCCGGGTGAATATTCTATTTAAAACATTCGCTGGTCGGCAATTTTTTGGGGAGTTTCGTGTTTGAGGAGGGCGGGCTCGCAAAGCGTGAAGCCGTGAAGTGCCACTTCATGGGGGCGCTGGGCCTGGGATTTAGGCTTTTCTTTAGAAAGTTAATTTCTGGAGTTCGGCGGGGGCTTTTGAGACGTCTTGGGTGTTCGGTTAAAAGTTGGCCCAGCGAAATTAGATTAAAACGGAATTTACGGCTGCGTGATTTCGCCTTGAGTGCTAGTATAGACGATTGGAAGAGCGTGTGTGAAAAAGAGGGAGCGGGAGAGGGAGAGAGAGAAAGAGAGAGAGCGAGAGGGTGAGATAGAGAAAGAGAAGAAAGACAGAGAAGGAAAGCGAGAGAGCATAGATCGAGAGAGAGAGAGAGCTACAGAAAACGACAAAACACGGGCGAATTTCCAAAAATGCACTTGGCTTGCGTCGAAGCGCATTTTCGACCGAAAAACCTTTTTATCCAATTTATTGAAATCCACTTTATTTAACAAAAAAAAAACATAATATGCTAAAGTATTCAAATAGAGTAGCGTTTTAGGAAAGATCTTAAGAACCAAAAAAGACAGCAGCCCTGAAAAAACGCTGGTGAATGTAGCAGGTGGCCTCCGAACCGACGAACCCCCCAAGGGACATTCACGACGAGGGGGAAATGCATTTCAGGAAATGAACTCCTTTCCGAGGGTAAAGAGAAGCACAAGGAGTTGTCGCCCGGGACCGGCGGCTGATGGAGTGAATTTGGTGGGGGCCGGAAGCAGGTCTAGTCACCTGCAGAAAAAAAAACCGAAAATCGCTCCGGGGGATTTTGAAGAGTGATCGTAATGTATAGTCATGATTTCACTAGAGGTCAAGGAATTTGCGGAAAGTGTCCAGTTTCTGGATTCTTGGCTAAAGTTCCAAGGAACACCTAACTCTGCTGTCAGTTGCCTGGTCCTTTCAAACCCTGGAAAAGCTGACCTTGGAGCTGAAAGGGTGTCAAAAGTGAGTGAGGAATGGAGACAATTTCCCGGCAATACCAGGAAGCGTTCCTCACGTTTTGGAGAAAACATAACGAAAATAGATTTTTCCAGATGTTTGGAAATCGGATTTTTTCTCAAATAATTGGGAAAATAAGAGCCAAAAATAGAACACGTTTAGAAAACTCTTAAAATTACCTGCTCTCCCAAAAAGGCCTCTGACGGTCGCGGTGGGTGGCAACCGGATGGGGCCTCAGAATAGCTGTCGTAAGCCTTTTTGCCGAATCCATCTTCTAACATGATGAACCCGCTGAAAACGTTCATTTGTGGCTTTGTGGTGATGCATAGAAAAATGCAGTAAAAATAGGACAGTTGACTCGTATAGAAATAGGTGGTGTTTTTTCAGGGTCTATTGTTAGTCTAATTTCAATAGGATTCGAAAGCTAATTTTCAGCAATTTGGCAACTTTCGAAGTTTTCTGAAGATTACTGTGAAGTCGTGATTCCTTCCCGATGCTTTCAAAAAGTAATCGTCATTTCTCCAAAACGTGAAGAATATGCAATATTTGCAAGAAACCCCACAAAAATAATATAAAAATTCAATCCAAAATCTTTGGCCCCCGAGACCCGTTGCTCGGCTGCTGCCAAAATGAGAAGAGTTATGGCTTTGGGCTGCCCGCTAAGGAATCGGGCCCACGATTTTCGGAAGGCCAGCCAAAATAGGGGCCGTGAAGCTGGCGTGACGCGGGTTGAGGAGCAAAAACGATCCGAGAGAAGCGAGGCGTGGGCTTAAAGCGTTCCCAAACGAAGAAAGAGTTTAGAGAATGGGCTGAAATTGAGGAGGTGCTTTATAAATAAACGAAACATTTCTGGAATTGAAAAAAGCAGAAGATTGTCATTTAGAATTTGAGGCCATAGTGCCATCCATATAGGGCTGCAGACAACAGGAAAATTCTGGGCAATGAAATATAATGTGCTACAGCCCCGGTAAAAACAAAACCATATAAGGGAAGTCCTGGTATAGAGTACAAAAAATATAATTTCGTTGCGCAACTAAAAAATAAAAAAAACTCCTCGAGCTACAAATCAGTGGCCCAGACCGCTCCGGCGGCCGTCGAGGATTTTCCAGACCAGAGAACGCCATTTTTGGTGATGCAAATTTCATTTTGGGCCCTTGCCTGGGCCCGGCTGGGCCCCTCGACACATCCCGACCAACACTTCTGTGGCCACCCGGCAAATTGACCTCAAGAAAACGGAAAAGCTCAACGTGCCAAGATGTCAGAGTTCGGCGGCGGAAATGGATGGTAAATAGGCGTTTTCGTTAATTAGTAGAAGTAGCGCAACGGAGTTCGGCTCCAAATGATCAGCTGTCAGAATGATGTGAGAGCACTCATTTTGGGCTTGATTCAAGGGCAATTTTTAGCAAACAGACCTGTTACATACGCTCTTGTTGATTTTAATAGCTTTCCCGTCAGCCACCAACGCCACACCCGCTTACGCGCGTCATTAAAAATTCAGAAAGCTCAAAAATGATGTTTTCAGACGACACACTAAGCGTGAAATTGATTCTTGGTGTCCCAGTAAGATTCAAACTCTAACATTTCAAAGACCTCCTAGCCATTGGGACAAAATCAACGGCCACTGGCTGGGCCAAATCAAATGCATAATTCAACGGGTTGGAGGGGGCAAACTTGGAGGGCATTGTGGAGCAGGAGCAGCTGCTGCTCTTTTGACGTTCAGGATAGGCTGGTGATAAAATGAAAAAAAAACACATCGGAAAAGCTGACGAAAAGGGAACCCGCGAACCGAATACAGAATTTAAAATTGCCTCACGAGATATTAATCTTGCGAAAATTTCCGTTTTTCAAAGGATAGCGCCAGTCAAAGGCAGAATATTGCATACTACAGGCTCCAAGTAGCAACTGATGCTCATTCAGATTGATAAAAACTATTAAAAAGTCATATCCATGCCCATTTAATGCCAAGCTCCCTTTAACGATTAAAATTTTCCCCGAGAACGACGGCCTTGCTCAACGCATCTGGGCCCCTAGGGGTCGAGAAGGGCCCCCTTGTTCCGCCCATAATTTAATAGGGCCCATTCGGAAGGGGGAAGTGGACGGGCTTCGATTCAGAAGCTTTTCCTCCCCCTATTTCCTCCTCCACCCTCGCTTGGGCCTCGATTTTTCGCAAAAAAAGGAATCGTCAGACCCACCTGGGCTGTTTTCGAGAGGCCTTCGCTGGAATTTTGGAAAGACAAACCATTTGGATCGAAGCTTAATAACGGGTTCCTAAACAATTTTCCGGCTTGAATCCCAAAAAGCAAAAAGTAAGCCCAATGCGGGGCTCGAACCCGCGACAACCAGATTAAGAGTCTGGTGCTCTACCGACTGAGCTAACCGGGCTTCGGGATGGGAGAGAGGGCTGGCTGTTATGAACGCACAGAGGCTCCAACGAGATCGACATGGTTGACGATCGGGGCCACGAAAGGTGCAGATTCAGAATTCGCACAAACATTAGAACACATTAAATCGAAAGAGTATATTTACAGATATCCTAACAATAATTTTTCGCCAATGATGTTGTCTTCAATGCTAAAAAAATATAACGTTTAGACGCTCCTTTCGAAATCTTGGCTGCAGCGTTCCAATTTTAGTGCCCGGGACTCCTCCCAGGGCCTGAAAGCCACACGAGTTCCGCTTGGAAAGCAATTAGTCTGGGCAAAATTGTAGGTTATTTTTAGAAACTACGTTCATTCCTTTATTTTTGGAGGGAAAGCCCGTTCAAAAATCCTATCAAAAACTATGTTTTCCCTCAGTTCGTGGGTTAGATTTGGACCAGAAGCTCAAAACATCTTCTTTGCTGAGCACTCCGCTTGGCTAAAAACAGCTTGGCCGGTGAGAAAATCATAAAAAGCAACGCGGGATAAAAATTTTGTGTTTTGATGTGTGTGGCTCTGAATTTTGCGTTTCTTGTTCTATCTAATATTTTTGTTGTGATTTTTGGTAACCCTTATTTTTTTGATGTGGTGTTTTTGATATAATTCTAGTATTTCCAGGCTCAGGTAAAAATTTATTAAACACATATACAATTTCACTTGCCGAGCAAAATCATCAGTTCCGCAAACAGGCGAAACAAATAAGGACACAACCGGTAAATCGGAGGAGGAGATACTTCGTAATAATCGTATAAACATGATATATAGGTATTTGTTTTTCCTTGTCGCTGTGGTTGAGCACGGAAGTGTGGAAGACAGGGGATCCTTTTTAAGACATTAAATAAAATATAGAAATCTAGTCGTCACTAAAGATCTGGGATTCGAACTCTCCTTGGAAGGTGTCGGCTGCACTCCCGGGGCGCTTTGAGATCTCGTACATGCTGTATTGCGGATCGCCTGAAAGGGAAATTACAATAGGCAAAGGTAATATTTTGCTGGGGTTTTTGCCACGACACGCAACGTGCGCGCAGCCAGAGCACCTGAAACGGCTGTAAACGCTTTTGTACGCGCAGCCAGTCATCGCATGGATTTTTTGGTATGAAAGTGTTGCATCTTTTGGCAAGCCGTAATACACAAAAATAAAAAAGAAGCTGTAAAAGGTGTTTCTTAACCGCTTTCCAGCTCATGTCCCAAAAAGCAAAAAGTAAGCCCAATGCGGGGCTCGAACCCTCGACAACCAGATTAAGAGTCTGGTGCCCTACCGACTGAGCTAACCGGGCGGCGAGAGTAGGGAGAGGGCTGGGGTTTATGAGCGCACCGGGGGTCAAGGCCTCACCAGGGATGGCAGATTGACAGGTTGTTGTGACGTTCCGGCAATCAAAAGCACAGATTCAGAATTTGTGATGGAAGAAGCGTCAAGCAACGAAATGGCAAGCTTGCGAGCGTGGTGCGCCGGTTGTTAAAGGGATGGGTAAGACAGGACTATCGATTTTTAAGGAATGGATTGTATGCATAATTTCAGATTTTGCGGTGGGACTTGAAAAATTTCAAGTGTCAAGAACAACCATATCGAAGCTCTTAAGCGCAAAATACGTTTAGTTTAATTCTCAGGCAGCGTGCCGGTTAGGAGATTTTCATGAGTTTTTATTAGAATATGGACTTCGAAGTTATTCCACAGCGGCTTTTTCTGCAATTATCGGCCGGTATCTCACCTGTAATCTCCTTAACAACATCCATAAATGGGGGGAGGGTCGTCTCGCCGACATTTGTCGTGTACGTCTCCAGGATCATGATTTGTCCGTGGGAGGCTGGAGGCAGGGGCTCGACGTAGACGTCTAGAAAAGTAGGCATTAGCTAAGAATAAAAACATGAGAAATTGTCTCATCTTTCAACGCTGCTCCAGAAAATCGGATCACCGAGTTTTACGTACCAAGATTAAAGTACTGATTCCCGTATGAAAAACACCGCCTCTGCTTGTGAATGGTGGCACGACCTCGATCTTTCATCGTTAGATACCTAAAATCCACTATATTTAAGATACGTCTATCCAAAACAACCTCTGATACTCTCGCTCATTAATTTTCATCCTCGTCTCCACCGTCTCATCATTCCTAATATGCCGCGAGGTGATGGTATATGTTGTTCGATTGTTCTGGGTCCTTGTCCGGATCCGAACCTAAAAATATGATATGGAATTTTATGGGTTTGTGACCGCGACGAGAAACCCTGAAATTCTAAAATTACCTGAATCGAATTGTTGTCGCTCAACAAATAATCATGCGTAACTTTGAACTCCTCGAATTTTGGGAAGTGGGAGAGGTCGAAGGCCCTGACCAGCCATTTTCGTTTCCTAAACGACACGGTTTACACAGAATTTTGATAAAGGCGTACTTTGAGTTCTTGTGTAGACGATCGCCAACCGAGATTCCAATACGGTAGCATACTGCTTCGATGAGCTTCAGAATTTTGTCGTCAAAGCTTTTGCAGTTGGTGTTGTCGACGATGTCGACGTAGGGGTGACCGATCCAGACCTAGAAGACATAAAATAAACCTTTCACAAAAAAACAGAAACTTTGGTTTTTAACTTCCAAAAACATACAAAAAGTAGACACCTTGATGGAATTGTCCCTTCAAAAAAATGACTTTCTGCCAAGACTTGAAGTCGCCTGTCACCACCCCTTTAAAACGAACCTGTCGTGTTAGTTCGTCTTGATTCTTTGCCTGGACAACTCCCTCTTTTCTGGTGTTGTTGTTGGACAAGGTGTAGAATTGTTCAGCTCCATCGGCAGCAGTTACCATGTGCACTACCTGAAAATCATACTAGAGATACTAGAGCTCATCTCTCCCTAACTCTCTCTCTCTCTCTCTCTCTCTCTCTCTCTCACCGCTCTCTATCCTATACCTGATTATAGCGGTCCTCTCGCAGGCTGAACTGGTCAAAGCTGCACTCGTCGAGCATCTTCTTCCAGCCGACCGGGTCTGAAGGGATATTCTCGGGTTACCCAAGGTATCGGGGGCCCTTTTTTGGTCTGAGAACGGCACCGTAATTGGGAAACTTGGGGAATACTTACCAATATATGCAGAAGGGTCCATTGCACCGCGATCGCAGATGATCAACACGTTTCGGTCGGCAATTAGAGCGGCTTGGTTGAAGAAGACCTGTAAATATGAAAATTAGGTTAATAAAGCCAAAGAGAGAGAGAGAGAGAGAGAGAGAGAGAGAGAGAAGCGAAAGATAAAGAGAGAAAGGGAGAGATAGAGAGAGGATGAGAGAGAAAGGAAGCGAAAGATAGAGCGAGAGAGAGAGAGAGGAGAGAGAGAGAGAGAGCCAGCCAGAAAGAGAGGGCGAGTGAGAGAGAGTAAGAGAGAAAACTAGCGTGAAAACGAGAGAGAGAGAGAGAGAGAGAGAGAGAGAGAGAGAGAGAGCGATCCCTCACATCCTCAATCCTGACCAACGTCTTCAACAAGTCCTTCTGGAACTCGTACGATTGCTGGGTGGTCAATTCCTAAACGCACGATTGCCGTGTTTTTCCTAGATGGTGACTTACTGCAAATTTAACACCACCGCCAAGCAGTACGGTGGCCGTCTCCGGAACTGTGAACACCTTCCAGCCAATATTTTCGAAAAAGGTGGCAACACGTTCCTGAAAAACTCGATAAATGGCTGAAAACGGATGGATAAAATAGTATAAATGGGAGTTTGAGGTAATTTAAGGTATCCTTGGATCTTTTAAGCCAGAAAAGTCACAAATGAGTAAACCATTACTTGTCCAGTCGTCTTCCCACCACACGGCCCGCCAGTCAGGACAAGCTTGTAGACTTTCTTGGCATTCGGCGACTGCGGTACCGAAGCCCCTTCGATGGCCTCAGTACCGTTCATGGCCAGGAGGAGATGGCCGAATTCTTCGGAGGTCCTGCAAGGAAGCGCCAGGTCTATGGAAGGACTTTTTGCTTCGGGGGAGTGGGAACAGATGGTGGGGGAGAGTTCAACCTATTTTTGCAACTATTTTTGCATCTGGGTGAGAGAAATTACTAATGGTTTTAAGCAAGAAAACAACAATTAATCATTGAAGAACAGAGGTGAGAGAGCTAGAGAGCGAGAAAGAGAGAGATTAAAGAGAGAGAGAAAGAGAGAGCGAGAAAGAGAGAGATTAAAGAGAGAGAGAAAGAGAGAGAGAAATAGAGAGAGAGAGAGAGAGAGAGAGAGAGAGAATTTTTGCTTTCCGCCAAATATAATTTTCGATGGAATCAGAAATGAATGGTCCTGGTCCTAGATTGATCTCGGACCCTCTTCCCCTAGAGAATAATCGCATCGGGCTGTCGTCTGCGTTTTTGCATCCTGACGGGGCGAGGAGGGTGGGTGGGAAAAGCCCCGTCATTTCCTGGACACAAGAGCATCGAGGAATCGATTTGAAATGGGTGGTCGGGCTTTGATGTGGATGTTATTTTTGAGAGCTAGAGAGAGAAAGAGAGAGATAGAGAGAGAGAGAGCTAAAATCAGGCCGAACTCACTTATAAACCGGGCTACAGTAGCCGTCGTCCGGCGTCAAGCAACGCAGAGGCTTCTGAGCTGTTCGGCAAGCCACCGCGGCACCACCCGGTTCAGGCGCTGAAAAAAAATCGATTTCCTCCGTCTAATTGCTAGATTGTTGGCTTTGGGAAAGGTCGGAGCCATTAGAGCGGACACACTGAAAATGACTGCCGTGTTGGCCCAGGTGCCAGTCCCTGGCAGAAGCCCCCGGCAAAAAAAATGAGATTTCCGTCCGTTGCCGTTGCCCCGGGGATGAATGAGTTATCGGGGGGGGTGGAGGTGAGCAGGAGGATATTCGCGATGAAAAATGAGGGCGCCTCTTCAGAAGATTAGGGGGTTTTCGGGACTCTTGGAAGCAATTAGGAAGTCATAATCCAGAGGGCGTCACGCAGAAGCCTTGAAAAGTTATGAAAATCTGCTAGCTTTTCTGAATGGAAAATTGGCAGAAAATGATGTGTGAACCGGTGAAAAATGTAAAAGCCATGCAAGTATGAAACAAATATAAAATTGGCTTGAAAACCACAAAAACGGTTCTGAAAATCATTCAAAAATCACATTACTCAAAGAAACACAGCGAACGAAAAATGTGAATATGGTCGAATTTATGTCTATTTTGGATACTTTTACGTAATGTTTTATTCGAAAAATCCGATCCTAATACTAATTAGGGATGTGGAAATTGCATAAAGATATTCCGAATGTTACCAATCGTATTTTTAGGCTGTGGAAAATCCAGGATTTTGGCAACAAGCATAGGAAAATTCAATTCAAAAATTTTAGCGCTCTCCCACCCCACAAAAGTCGATTCAAAATTGGCACTCGCGCCCGGCGGAATCCCATAAAATTTGTTGTGCCTGGGCCGACGGTCCTCGGGTCTGCCAGCTGGGCTGTTTTGTCGGCTTAGAGAATTTTAGCGAAATCGATGCCTCGTAAACAGATTTCGTCTTTGGCAAATGGGGGATGATGACTACCGCTAGAGCCACTCAAAAAAGTGGAATACGCAAGGGTGAAGGCGATGGACGAAAATAGCTACAAAATCAGAGTCGCATCTTAAAAGCGCTTTTGAGCGTTAAATACTCTTAACAACGAACTTTGTTGTTTTGGTCAACCTTAAAAACTGCGAGACTAAAGCTCAAACGCCATCACGGTATGGAAGGCGCGATATAGCACAAAAAATGCCCCTGAATGTGTTAACCGTTTTTTAAAACTAACATTCACAATTTGCATTAAAGATGTATTTGTTCAAAAATATTAGGTATTACATAAAAAACGTAAAAGTCAACATATAAAATTAGTATGGAAGCTTTTCTAATGTTTTAAAAACACTTCTATTTTCTAGGACCTTTAAATCTGAAAGGTCCAAAAATTTACCCCGAAAGTTCAAAATTGGTCCAAGAACCTAAGCCATGAAGCTTTCAAAAAACCATAAACCGCAAATCAAAGCTAAAGAAAGGTCCAGAAGCTGATCCTCTAAAGTTTCTAATTTTTAAAAGCTTTCCAAAGCCAAAAACCCGCCAAGAAGCCATGTTTTTTGCGTGGCGGCCCGAAAAAAGCCTGGGGTCTCCTTGGCGGGCAGCCAGACTGGAGAATGGAGGGGCCCAAATTGGGGAGAGAGTGGCGGGAATTGAGAGGGCAGGGAGAAGCCACCATTGCAAAGGGATGCGGAGGTTCATAGACGGACAAACAGACAGATCGACATCTACACACAAACACGCACACACATACACATTTCCACTCCCAGACACCCGACACCTTCGGTCTCGGTTTATTTTATGCATTGAGACGTAGTATGGGGGTCATTTGGCAGCGGTGGTAGAGGAGGTGATGCGTTTTAAGGAACTGGCAAGGCTGGGGTAAGTTTTTGATGCTTATCTTTCATTATATGCTTTCTTTATACTTTTCAGTGGATTTTGCGGCACCCCGGGGATAGACGCAACGTGCCACGCGACGCGATACGCGATGCTATAAACAACGGAATACGTAGCGCGACAAAGAACGCAATACGCAACGCAACACGCTACGCGGACGCTACGTGACAGGAAACGTGACACGCAATGAGACGCGAAACGTCAAACCCATCGCAACCAGTACCGCAGTAACCGTACGCAACGCGGACGCATCGCAGGCGCCGCACGTTTGCCATAAGAAATCGTGAGCGATTACGCAAGCAAACTACGATCCCAGCGTTGCGTGCCGCGGTCGCGGGAAAAGGCATAAAGAGGCACTACCACGAAAATCCGATTTTTGGGTTTTCCCCGGAAACTTAAATACCGTTTTTGAATTTTTATATTATCATATTCGCCAGAATATGGAATCCTTAACTTTAAAAGTATTTGCAATACAATGTAGCCAAAACATTAGCGAGAAAAAAATTATCTAGCGCAATAAATCAGTATAAACTATCATCGTCGCTTGATCATATCGACGTGATAACAAATGTTGCCCTGGGCATTATTCAGGGGGTTATCGCTTGCGCGCACGGCCCTCACACACAAAAATGCGCCCGAGACCACAAAAAAGCCGATAAATATGCATGCTTACCTCTAGTCTGAAGGGTCATCATCAGAGGCGCGGGCACTCGAATGTGACAAAGGTCTTCTTTTCCTGAAAAAAAACATAATTAAATGATATAGACGCGTGAAAAACGACTTGAGGAATAATTAAAACTATCAGATACCTATCAGTAATCCTAGAAATTGAAAAACTTTTAATAAAATTATTAAACCTCTTGAAATCCTAATTTCTATATATTGTTTCCACTTAATTCGACTAAGGAAATCCAAAATTTAGCTTATTTGCCAAATTCATTGGTGCTTGATTTTTGGGAGGTGCACAGGCAGGCCCGTAAGAGGGGGGGGGGGGGCGAGGGGGGCGAGCCGCCCCCCCCGAAATCGGCCGAAGGCCGAAAAGTTCATAAGGGGGGACCCTTATGATTTAATTTTTCCAAAAAATTTTTTGCCTGCGGCGCTGTTTTTGGCTATTTTTAACACTAGTTTTAGTGTTATAAACCCTATGTTTTCAAAAATTTTGCCTGCGGCGCTATAGTTTTAGTCATATTAGTGAAAAATTTTTGGGGTCGCCCCCCCCCCCCCCCGAAATTTGGGTTTGTTACGGCCCTGTGCACAGGTGGGAATTTCTCTTACGTAAAGACGAAGAAAAAGATTAGGATGACGTGAAAACGGCCAAAATGAAGTGATGGCTTTCATGCTAAAAATGTCAACAAATTATAAAACAAGGCTAAATCAATAAATTACATTTCTTAAATAAATTTTAACTTTGAAAAATCACTAAAAGTAAAAAAAAGAAAAGAAAATCAATCTTACGTCAAAAATCTTGCCCGTAAACTACCGCCAGACCCATAAATCTCCAACTACCATAATCCGCAACCCCCAAAAAGCCGCAGGCCCTCCTGCCTCCACCCCCATAAATCCCCAATCTCAAATCTGGGCGCGGATCTACAGTCTCGGTCTCTTCCTCTAGACCTTTTCTTGGGAGTCTCAAGACGAGACCCAGCGACAAAAGAGAGGCGGCAAAAAGAGACGCGCGATAGTTCACACCCTCCCTGGTTGACCGTTTTTTTGCCAGGCCCTCATCCATCTTCCGAGCCGACCTCCTCCTCCTTTTCCTCGTCCTCCTCCTTTTATACAAAATTCCCGATCTTGGAACGAGATCTGATCGTGCGCCTCTTTGAATTTTGGCCTGGGCCCAGGGTAAAACCCGGCGCGCCGACCGCTCAAGGCTCAAAAAATGGGCCTTTTTGGGATTTTTAGCCGAAGACTGGAGTTCGGAGAGATAAGGATCGGGGAGGCACTTTTTGTTTATTTTGATTTTGGGATTAGATGGGAAGATGTAGAGCGAATTGTGGGTAGTTTGACGTAGGTAGCACAAAAGGGAATTTTTCGAATTTCTCGGATTTCCAAAAATGAAGAAAATGATGGAGGGTTGATTTTTTTGTGTATCTTGATATTTGTCTTGCCTGATTTATTTGCTTAAAAATTACTTTTTGAGTTAAATTCAGGAATGGTTATCTACTTTCAAGACTCGAAACTTCAAAAAGTTAAAAAACCATAGAGAACATCGGCATAAATAATGCTCTACATAAATAATAATGTATTTATGTTGGAGATTGATTAAAATATATGTAAATATATAAACAAATATAATAATCTTTGAAAACAATCCGGTTCTGCGTCTTTTAAGCCATGCAAGACGGTTATTTATAGTTTCCGACTCGCTTCGGCCCGCCCCGACTAGACTCAAAAAAATATTTCCATGTCCTTTTCGACATCGATCCCCTCATCATCAACATCAACAGAAGAGAGGAGAGTGAGAGAGAGAGAGAGAGAGAGAGAGAGAGAGAGAGAGAAGAGACATCTAGCTAAAATTTGCATAAACAAGTCCGGCCCAACCAAGTGAAGTTCTCGAATCCATTCGGCTTATCAATCCTCCACGAATTTCTGACATTGTGCGAGGCTCGGGCGGGCGTGTGCTAGGTGCTGACTGGGTTTCCTGGGATTATGAATTTATCGCAAAGTCGGGGGGTTAGGCTGATTCGCTGCTTTGCGTCCATGTGAGGAGCCAGGAAGGGTGATGAATAGTTTTTCAACTAAAACGTTGCCAGGCTCTTGATACCGGCCAGGGGTAGGCGCGACCAGATAAACGGCTTAATTACGCGCTTCAATTTTTCTGGGGTCGTGGTGGTAAACATGAAAAGTGTTTTGTGAATGGAATGTCGGCACCGATTGGCTAAATATTTTCAAAATCGGTTTTGGAGGTTTTGATAAAAACAATACGCTTTAATATTCAAACATCGTTTTTTGCGCTGTGTAGTGTATCTTATCGTACTCCATTGCATAATAGCGCACTGTAGCGTATGGTAGCGTATCATAGCGTACGATTACAATACTACTAAATAAGAATTATTGAAGAAGACAAAGCTGATTTTCACATCATTACGGCATCAAATTAAGATGGGTTTCTATTTGCTAAAGGCGATAAAAATGAATTCTGGAGAATTTACTCTCTTAAAAATTTCTAAAAATCGAGAATCAGACTTTAAAAATTGCATCAAACCTTATTGGCTGGTTATTAATTTAAGTAAGAGAGAAATCACATGAAAATGGCGTAAAAATTCCCCAAGCGTGATGAAAAGCGATTTCACCAGCGAGCAGAACCGGTTTTCAAGACCTAATCTTGCCGGAAAGCCATTAGCTCGCGGCAAAATTTGGTCTAATCAAATAACGGCAAAAATCTATATTAATTCATGCCAAAGACAATAACAAAAACGGAACCGTTTTCCGGAATAGCTTTCCGGAAAGCCACAAAAGTTGGCAGGAAACTGAAGGTTGAACGAAGGAGTTGAGCTGTTTTTTCTATAGCCTCCGGCCTGGGCCATGTGGCCCCGGGTGTCAGGGGGTCGGTTACAGCACTGCGGGAATCTTTGTGCGCCGGTCCGGAACCTCCGGAATGCACCGGTCTCTGCTCGTCAACCGATTTCTCGTGGATTTCACCCGAACACGAACAGGCGGCCCTCACGTCATGTAGCTGCTCAAAGGGGCTTGGGTGCTCTGGAGAAGCGGAAGTGATTTTGGGGACGATTTTCGTGGTAATTTTTGGGGTCTGAATCTTAAGAGGTAACCTAATCGTTATTATTGAAAATGTGGCCACGATAACTACACAAAAAATTATTTATTGTACATTAGTAAAAATCAGGCCGCTAAATTCAAGCTCTTCAACGGAAAAGTCTATCTAAAATACATAAAAAATAAAAAGATGTGTGTTCAGAAAAAATGGAAATTATTGTGTTCTGATTTCCAAGAAAAATTCAGAAGGAGCCGGACGCACCCGTCAATTATTTACCCTCAACCATCCCCGGAAATTCGCAGCCCCGCAAGAAAAATCAGGAAACGCTGGAGGGTGGCAGAGGAAGCCACATGTCCAACGAGTTCCATGGGAGGGAATGAAAACAATTTCCGCTGTAACCCCCCGCACAGGCGACTGATTTATGAATCGGACCAGTGGCGCCGGCAGATACCGTCATTGGGTCAAAACTTGGCGGGAGAGAGACCGGAAAACCGGGGGTCGAAAGTCAAAATTGAAAAGTGTTGTTGAAACGGCACTGGCATAACCTTTCGGGTTTTAACGGAATGTGCAAGCAAATAAATAATACGGTCCGAAGGACGCTTTCTTATTATGTTTTCGCGTCCGCGGCACGAAGCTCAACATAGCACATCAGATACAAAAGGCACACGCAATGCGGTTATGAGCCTTAATCAATTACGCCTTGGAAATACCTTCCGCTCCCACAGAATTCCGCCCTTTTACCAGTTGTGTTCGTTTGACCGGGCCAGGATGGCAGGCATACAGAGGAAGGGAGAATCTGCGCTCTGGCCCCGGCCCTGTTCTCTTCCCCCGTACCCTATAGCCTAGTCTTACTCTTTCGCCGCCTATTCCGCGCCCCACCCC
>CATQJA010001547.1:0-13738 GCA_958295435.1 Mesorhabditis spiculigera
ATTGGAAAACATTTTGTTTACCCGTCCCCGCTACTGTTGGGCTTGCAGGAAATACGGTCCTGTGACGCAGGAAAAGCTCGATTTCCAGGCCTTAGGTGACTAATGTAAGGCAGGCTGAGTTTCGACCATTGCCCAATCCAATTCAACTTGGGATAAGAGTTATCTACCGTCAACACCTAGCTTATTTAACTCAAAGCGCACGCCTCCGCATAAATTTCTAAGTGTTTGCGCTTCACATTGTTGTCGATGAACTGATTCCTTAGGTCTGATAATATCAGAATAGCTAATTGTTATAACTGTATATGTAAAACTTGCCACAGTACCGAGATACTTCCACCAAAGCGCAGTCCTGCTGTTTCGCTTTATGGAATATCCATTCGTGAAGCCCAAGCTCAAGTACAATCGAAAAGTTTATGCGGACCTATCACAAAATCAACAGGTCAAGGCGCTTTTGGGGGTGCTGATAAGAGCCGCTCAATGGTCAGTAAAGGTCACCTCTACAAACAAAAAGTTCTTCACCCCAAAGTCTGTTCTGCTAGGGCTATTCCATAGCTTGGCAAATCTCGGATCACGTCGTGAAATCTGCCGCTTGAATTTAGTTTTACTAAAATCTAAGCTTTTCTTACTTAAAGCTTTGAGAAATTTAGTCACCCTTAATCTCGATGTGCTGCTTTATGGTGTGCCTATCGACTACTAATGCCTGTAATCCCATCGCGCTGACTTTTTTGCGCGTCTTAGGTTGGGAAAAGACTAATTTCCATCTAAATAATCCTGGATAGAACTCCCATTGATGAATCACATTCTTTTTGCTATTTGAAACCCTTACTTTCAATGTTCCGGATTTTCCCTTGTTATCCCGGCCCAGCCCGAACCACCGAATGCATTACGCTTGCATACCCGGGGCTCCTATCGACCCGCGCGTGTCACTTATTTACATATCTGACGACTACCCCCCGCCCGACCCCTCGGGTCATGTGCAGCTGGATGATGAGTCAGTCAGCTGTTCCGGCGGAGTAAATACACTTTTATCGATTTGAGCAAGAGCTTTATCCCATTTTCGCACGGACCTTAACAATCAAAGTGTTTTCCTTGACACTTTCATTATTTTCTTCAAATTTTTCTCTGCTTGCGGCTACTTTTTTTTATTTTTTGATAAGCTCGATTACCTTCTTTTTAATTTGTTATAACAGCTTTAATAGCGGATTTTACAAGTATCTTAGATATTGCCTCGCTATCCTTAAATGAGTCTTCCCAAACATTTTTTAACTTGGCTAGCTTAATGATTCCGCGCAGTTCCTTTTGACGTTCAATCGTAACAATTTCCCAAGGTCTGTTTATAAAAATTGCCGGTTTCGCTGTGAGCGGTCCAATTTCCTCGTTAGGCAACGGAAATGAGGCCTACATTTTTTGCGGTCGGCTTTCCTCCACTCTTGTCCGGCTGGAAGTGAGAACTATTGTTTTCGCTCGGCAGGGGGGTTTTGCATTTGATTGGCACATAATTATTTATCGCAAAAATCATAGAGCATAATTTTACCACGCAGGCGCCGATACTAAGCAATAAATATGCTATAACGCTATTTTTCACCCATTTAAAGCGCACGTTCAGGGAGGGGCCGTATACTCGTCCCAACGTATACACCCTATGGACGTAGGGACCGCGCGCACTGCCTGCCCGTGCTGTGACAGGCCATTCCCTCCTTGCTGGCGGGGCGCCCTCGCCCCTCGCCAGGTTGTAGCTGTGGCTGACTGGTATCCATCCGCGCCTCCCGAGCGGGGGACCCGGGTTCGACCCCCGGCCGCGGCGAAAATCTTTGCTTTTTTCCAAAAAAACGTCCCTGAACGTGCCCTTTAAGCAGGAAAAGCTTAGGAAAGTTTTCGTTAAGTCAGAAGGAAAATTTTGCTGAATTAAATATGCTATATAGCTATAAAATCTGTCACGAAGCTTTGTTTTTGTAAAAGAAAAAGAGAGACATCTTGTTTTTCACTAATAAATTAGCTATTTAAAGATGAAAATTAAATACTGGTTAACGGTGTTTAGAAGCCAGATTGCTCCGCAGTTTTTAGAATTGCTATACCGTAAGCATTAAGGTTGTAAATTAATGTCTAATGCCGTTGCTTAACAACAGCACTTTATTAAACAACGGCAGAAAATGAAGCAAAATTGGAAAATCACAAAGCAAAATCGAAATTAAAATTTAAAAACTGATTTAGAGTCGAAAAATAACAATTTTAAAAATCGTACAACGACACCGCCTCGATTCCCGTCGTTTTATATCCGGTTTCAAAAAATAAGCACTTCACCCATAACCCTCGATGGGAAGTCATTTATTCCCCCCTGCTGTCCCCCTTGAAACAGATGGATGGGGGTTGGCCAAGGCCCTTTAGTAGGGCGGGAATCGATAGCTGGCCACTACCCCTTTGCATTGCCCTCTGCTGCTGCTACACCTTGCCCGGAAATCTGTCGGGTTTAGCACAAAAAGAACGCTCCTGGCAACAGCATGGACTATTTATGGGATCCACGCCGCGGTTCCGTGTTCGTCCTTTGGACCAAGTCGTAGTCTGCGCTTTGAGCAAAAAATTTAGCGCTTCGGCCGTTTCAAATCGCGCTGTTTCCTCCATTCCCGCGTTCAGATTACTCCTCGAATTGCTCAATTTATGATTATTGCAATAGCCCATCCATTAAAATATCGCTATTTTCATCTTTTACAACTTTAAAAATTTGTATTTCTGCTTGAAAACTGCCTCGGATATTTTCCTTGGTTTGAAAACAAATTTTAAAAATAGAAAATTGATTTATTCTTCTGATTTTTTGTGTTGCTTCTGAATCGCTCCGGTTTTCTTGTGCCAAGAGTGAAAAATTTGATTTGTTGGCCCACGCCCTCTACGCTTCTTACCGCGTCAAACCTTCGTTTTCACACGGTTTCCCCCATTGAGTAAATACAAATATTTCGCCCTCAGCGGGGCTTTGGTCCTTTCACGAACCTCCCCTTGTAACTTTTACTTTACTACAACCATGCGCGTTGATGATCAACTATAATAATTTTGCTGTGGTCTCCGTCCGTCCGTCTGTCCGAAGCCGAATTCAACTCGAAGGGGAAAAGAGCTAGAGCTTAGCTCTCTTCGGATTCGATAGAGCTGGTCAGAAACCCCCAAACTGATAAAAAATTATGAAAACCTTTAGTTTAAATTATTAAAATTAACTTTGAAAGTTTTTTCCTTAGTAAACGGGGTCGGCGACGGAGGTTGGGGTGATTTTGGACATAGTGAGCCAGGTGGCGCGCGTTTCGTGGATGAAAATTTTCACGGAGGATTTCATTTCTTTTTTTCCCTCATTCCATCCGGTCGGTCGTTATTTTTGTTTTTTAAGGGGATTTCGGCTAGGGGAGTTATCTTAAACCATCGGGAAAGTATTTAGGTAGTTGTTGAAGGGGATTTCAGCCATGGGGGGTATCTGAAGCCATCAGGAAGGTATTTAGGTAGTTTTTGAAGGGGATTTCAGCCATGGGGGGTATCTGAAGCCATCAGGAAGGTATTTAGGTAGTTTTTGAAGGGGATTTCAGCCATGGGGGGTATCTGAAGCCATCAGGGAGGTATCGAAGTAGTTTTTGAAGGGGATTTCAGCCATGGGGGGTATCTGAAGCCATCAGGAAGGTATTTAGGTAGTTTTTGAAGGGGATTTCAGCCATGGGGGGTATCTGAAGCCATCAGGGAGGTATCGAAGTAGTTTTTGAAGGGGATTTCAGCCATGGGGGTATCTGGAGCCATCAGGAAGGTATTTAGGTAGTTTTTGAAGGGGATTTCAGCCATGGGGGGTATCTGAAGCCATCAGGAAGGTATTTAGGTAGTTTTTGAAGGGGATTTCAGCCATGGGGGGTATCTGAAGCCATCAGGAACGTATTTAGGTAGTTTTTGAACGGGATTTCGGCTATGGGGGGTATTGATGGAGGTGGGAAAGGATGTGGTGGAGTGAGACATGTAGGGTAGCCCGAAGGCCAGATGGTTGCAGTCGCGAAGCGACTGTAACCATCTGGTTTCTCTATAATGCCCTGATAAAAATTATGTTTATTGAACCTTGAATTCAATTCTGAACGCTCCGGAATTGCATTAGCTAGATTAGAAATACCCACTTATAATTTCTTTTAGATCAATGGAGCACCGTGGCAGCTTCAGCAAAATGGAGCCACTGCCGGGGGCCAGCAGCACGTACACGACAAATGCGCCACGGGGATTGCCAGTTGCTTGTGAGTTCATAACATTTTGAAAATTGATGTATTTCATTGCACCGAAACACGAAATTTGACGCGAAAAGTCGTTAGACAAATTGTATATATAATATTATTTATTCGACAAAACACAAAAGCGGAAACAAAAGCCAAGGCGTTGGATGACCCAATTGTTGCCAAAACTTGCCTATCTCTGCGCCGCAACACCCAGAGATTCGGGGGGCTGATAAGGTTTATCCGCGATAACAAGGCATTCTTACGATTCTTTTTTTTCCTTTCCGTTGCTTTTCCTTAAAAAAAGGATTTCACTCTTTTCTCTATCTGCCCCTCTCTCCCTCTCTCTCTTTCTCTCTTTCTCTCGCTCTGTGGCCATCTATCTCTATCTCTATCTATCTCTCTCGCTCTCTATATCTCTATCTCTCTCGCTTTATCTGCCACTCTCGGCCTCTCTCTCGCCCTGCCACTCTCTCTCTCTCTCTCCCTCTTTTTCTCCCTCATTCGTACCGCCTGTACTCTCAATATTTGCTAAAATCCACGGATAGGAATCCCGGAACCGAAAATGTCCAGCAGATCACTCGATTCCTAGCGGCGGGGGAAAGGAACGCCCGGCGAAGGTCAAGACAGAAAAATGTTCCTAAAAACGGGGGTCGAGCAACTCTTGAGAAAACCGCCATCAATCCATCTACCCACCGGGTGTAACCCAATTTGCCCCAAAAATCGCTAGCGAGCCGAATTTTTTTGCTATTTGCTAAAAAATGCACGCGAACGAACCGTTGGTGGAAGATGGACAGCAGAAGGGGGATAGACGAGGTCAGGTTCTAGCGTTCTAACGGAGGTTCCTGAGGTTCTCGCTTTAAAGAGAGATTTTCGTTACCTATTTTCGTTTAAAACTTGAATTTTTGAATACTGTTTTCGTTGTCCTTGTAGAATTTAATAGAATGTAAGCAAAAAAATTGTATATTTTCTAGGAACTCGCAGAAAAAATTTCGTTTTGAGCCAGTCCAGCATTTATAATTTATTTTTCGTCAATCGATCCATTTCTATTCATAGAAAAAAAACTACTTTTCGGATTAAGTACAATAAGTTCCATTTTTTAATGAAACAATTTTATAGCGTATTAGCGTTTTAAAACCAAAATCTATTTCAAAAGCGGAACCGCGCCACAGGTTCGCGATACGGTAATTTCTACAAAATTCTAAAAAAAAATAGCGTTTGTCATTCTCAATGTTCGATTCCAGTGCGTATGCCACAAAACAAGAAGCAGTTGATCCTGTGGCTGGCCTGCTTCGGGGTGGTGCTGCTGGCTATCATTATTGCATCTGGGATCTACACCTGTATTCATCATGTTGATGAAGGGCATGTCGCTGTGTATTACCGGGTACGTATTATAGGTATATTGGCTGTTGACCAATAATTGAAAGGCCTATCATATGTATCGCAGTAGTATAAAAATTGCATTCTGGGTATTCAAATATCGAAATACATTTTAGGGTGGAGCATTGTTAGATGACGTCGTCGGGCCCGGGTATCACTTCAAGCTGCCGTGGTTGACTACTGCCAAGCAGGTTCAGGTATGATTTTGAGAACGAGAGAGAGAGAGAGAGCGAGAGAGAGAGAGGACGAGAGATGGAGAGCGAGCGGGAGAGTGAGTGAGAAAGAGCGATCGCGAGATAGATAGAGAACGAGAGAGAGCGAGAAAACGAGAGATAAAAATTGGAGAGAGCGAGAGCGAGCGTGAGAGCCAGAGATAAAAAGTGAGAGAGCGAGAGAGAGAGAGAAAGAGAGAGAGAGAAGTGATAGAGCCTGTTCTAACAATCCCCCCTTCAGATCACCATCCAAACCGACGAGATCCAAGATGTTCCGTGCGGTACGCAGGGTGGTGTCATGATTTACTTCGATCGCATTGAAGTAATCAACATTCTGAGCCGTGATGCTGGTAGGTTTTTAACTGCTTGAAGCCGATTGATGATCTGACGTCTCCAATCACCTTTTTTTAGTCCACGGCGTTGTGAAGAACTACACCGTCGACTATGATCGTCCTCTTATTCACCAGAAGGTGCACCACGAGATCAACCAGTTCTGCAGCAAGCACACTATTCAGGAGGTGTACATCGATCTTTTCGGTGGGTTTTAATTCTGAACTTTTGTCTCTCTCTATCTCTCTCTCTCTCTCTCTTTCTTTCGCTTTCTTTCTATCCCTCTAATTTCTTAAGCCTGTGAATTCAGACAAAATCGACGACAACCTGAAGCACTCGTTGCAGCAGGAGGTGCAGATCATGGCGCCTGGACTCTACGTTCAGTCCGTTCGTGTGACAAAGCCAAGAATTCCGGCCGCAATTCGGGCTGATTATGAGAGGATGGAAACCGAAAAGGTAAGACATAGAGAAGAATAGGGAGAGAGAGAGAGAGAGAGAGAGAGAGAGAGAGAGAGAAAGAGAGAGAGAGAGCGAGAGAGAGAGAGAACCAGAGAACGAGAGAGAGAGAAACTGCCTGTCTAAACCGCTGTTTCAGACGAAACTGCTCGTCGCCATCCAGCACCAGAAGGTCGTCGAGAAAGAGGCCGAGACCGAGCGGAAGCGCGCTATTATCGGTAAGTAATTTCATCTTCACGGGCTGCAGTGTGTCCGAATGTGCTCGTAAAATGACATAATTCTGAATAAAATTAACATATTTCAGAGGCCGAAAAACACGCCCAGGTCGCTACCGTCAAGCACAAGCAGGTGATCGCCGAGAAGGAAATGGAAAAGACCGTCAACGAGCTGCAAAACCAGATTAATTTGGGTAAGCTCGAGATTTATTCTAATTTAGAGGGATAGAGACGGCGGTTATATATCAGACCTCATCTACAAAAAGCCACCCGTTTGCTTTATGCAAAAAAAAAAACGCGTTGGTGAGCGTGTTCAGGCTGAGGGAGCAGCGTGGCCTTCCGCTCAATCGCCCGTTTTACACTAATTTGCATTGGTCCCCATTGTTGACATTGTAGAAAATTGTTGAATTTATGTATTTTGCCTACGGTAAGATAAGGGCGAATACCGTGCATACTTCATACCAAAAATGAGTTAATTTTCAGCACGCGAAAGGGCCAGCGCCGACGCCGAGTACTACCGCATTCAGAAGGAGGCCGAGGCCAACCAGAAGCTGCTCACAAAGTGAGAAAGTTTACGTTTTGACGCTTAGTACAAGTTTTACATCGTATTTTAATAATTCATAACCACCTGTTAATTTAATATCCCGCGTTACATAATTCATTCTAGGGAATACATCGAGCTGCAACGCATCCACGCGATCAAAGAGAACAACAAGATCTACTACGGTGACAGCATTCCCAAGGCGTTCATGCAGGTAATCATTTAAATATAAGATTTTTATCAACAAGGAATACGTTTTTTAAACCCATTAAACTAGCTATCAACTATAATAATTTTCTTGACGCGTCCGTCTGTCCGTCTGTGTGAAGCCGAATTCAACTCGAAGGGGAAAGGAGCTAGAGCTTAGCTCTCTTCGGATTCGGATAGAGCGTGGTCAGAAACCCCCAAACTGATAAAAAAATTACGAAAAAGTTTTAGTTTAAATTATTAAAATTAACTTTGAAAGTTTTTTCCTTAGTAAAAGGGGCGGGGGACGGAGGTTGGGGTGATTTTGGACATAGTGAGCCAGGTCGCGCGCGTTTCGTGGATGAAAATTTTCACGGGGGATTTCATTTCTTTTTTTCTTTCATTCCATCCGGTCGGTCGTTATTTTCGTTTTTTAAAAGGATTTCGGCTAGGGGAGGTATCTTAAACCATCAGGAAGGTATTTAGGTAGTTTTTGAAGGGGATTTCAGCCATGGGGGGTATCTGAAGCCATCAGGAAGGTATCGAAGTAGTTTTTTAAGGGATTTCAGCCATGGGGGTATCTGAAGCCATCAGGAAGGTATCTAGGTAGTTTTTGAAGGGGATTTCAGCCATGGGGGGTATCTGAAGCCATCAGGAAGGTATCTAGGTAGTTTTTGAAGGGATTTCAGCCATGGGGGGTATCTGAAGCCATCAGGAAGGTATCTAGGTAGTTTTTGAAGGGGATTTCAGCCATGGGGGGTATCTGAAGCCATCAGGAAGGTATCTAGGTAGTTTTTGAAGGGGATTTCAGCCATGGGGGGGTATCTGAAGCCATCAGGAAGGTATCTAGGTAGTTTTTGAAGGGGATTTCAGCCATGGGGGGTATCTGAAGCCATCAGGAAGGTATCTAGGTAGTTTTTGAAGGGGATTTCAGCCATGGGGGGTATCTGAAGCCAGCAGGAAGGTATCTAGGTAGTTTTTGAAGGGATTTCAGCCATGGGGGGTATCTGAAGCCATCAGGAAGGTATCTAGGTAGTTTTTGAAGGGATTTCAGCCATGGGGGTATCTGACGCCATCAGGAAGGTATCTAGGTAGTTTTTGAAGGGGATTTCAGCCATGGGGGTATCTGAAGCCATCAGGAAGGTATCTAGGTAGTTTTTGAAGGGGATTTCAGCCATGGGGGTATCTGAAGCCATCAGGAAGGTATCTAGGTAGTTTTGAAGGGGATTTCAGCCATGGGGGTATCTGAAGCCATCAGGAAGGTATCTAGGTAGTTTTTGAAGGGGATTTCAGCCATGGGGGGTATCTGACGCCATCAGGAAGGTATCTAGGTAGTTTTTGAAGGGATTTCAGCCATGGGGGTATCTGAAGCCATCAGGAAGGTATCTTGGTAGTTTTTGAAGGGGATTTCAGCCATGGGGGGTATCTGAAGCCATCAGGAAGGTATCTAGGTAGTTTTTGAAGGGGATTTCAGCCATGGGGGGTATCTGAAGCCATCAGGAAGGTATCTAGGTAGTTTTTGAAGGGGATTTCAGCCATGGGGGTATCTGAAGCCAGCAGGAAGGTATCTAGGTAGTTTTTGAAGGGATTTCAGCCATGGGGGTATCTGAAGCCATCAGGAAGGTATCTAGGTAGTTTTTTGAAGGGGATTTCAGCCATGGGGGGTATCTGAAGCCATCAGGAAGGTATCTTGGTAGTTTTTGAAGGGGATTTCAGCCATGGGGGGTATCTGAAGCCATCAGGAAGGTATCTAGGTAGTTTTTGAAGGGGATTTCAGCCATGGGGGTATCTGACGCCATCAGGAAGGTATCTAGGTAGTTTTTGAAGGGGATTTCAGCCATGGGGGGTATCTGAAGCCATCAGGAAGGTATCTAGGTAGTTTTTGAAGGGGATTTCAGCCATGGGGGGTATCTGAAGCCATCAGGAAGGTATCTAGGTAGTTTTGGAAGGGGATTTCAGCCATGGGGGGTATCTGAAGCCATCAGGAAGGTATCTAGGTAGTTTTTGAAGGGGATTTCAGCCATGGGGGTATCTGACGCCATCAGGAAGGTATCTAGGTAGTTTTTGAAGGGGATTTCAGCCATGGGGGTATCTGAAGCCATCAGGAAGGTATCTTGGTAGTTTTTGAAGGGGATTTCAGCCATGGGGGGTATCTGAAGCCATCAGGAAGGTATCTAGGTAGTTTTTGAAGGGGATTTCAGCCATGGGGGGTATCTGAAGCCATCAGGAAGGTATCTAGGTAGTTTTTTGAAGGGGATTTCAGCCATGGGGGGTATCTGAAGCCAGCAGGAAGGTATCTAGGTAGTTTTTGAAGGGGATTTCAGCCATGGGGGGTATCTGAAGCCATCAGGAAGGTATCTAGGTAGTTTTTGAAGGGGATTTCAGCCATGGGGGTATCTGAAGCCATCAGGAAGGTATCTAGGTAGTTTTTGAAGGGGATTTCAGCCATGGGGGGTATCTGAAGCCATCAGGAAGGTATCTAGGTAGTTTTTGAAGGGGATTTCAGCCATGGGGGGTATCTAAAGCCACCAGGGAGGTATCGAAGTAGTTTTTTAAGTGGATTGCATGAAGGGTAGCTCGAAGGCCAGATGGTTACAGTCGCGAAGCGACTGGAACCATCTGGTACTGAATAGTCGGGAAAAATCGATACCCATACTTTTTTAGAGTGATCAACGCCCCGGCCGTGAAATCACCGCGCTCCTTCAACTTCCCGGCATGGAAGAGCTCAAGGCAGAGAAGAAGATTTAAGTTATATTTATTGGATTTTGTTGTTTTTATCCTCTATACGTTTTTTCCTTTGCTTGTTACCTCTCTTTGCCATACTTACGACTTTATCACCTTGATTCTATTCAGTTCTTGTACCACTGCATTTTATTCCAAGATTTTTCTCGATCTCACTACGCAAAGAACATTTATATATCGAAGACATTTAATCCTCTTATCGATTTCTTCTTTGATAAATCGTGCTCAACGTGGACCAGAAAAAAAACTGTTTTGATCTAGAGGCTGCGGAAAACAAAACAAAGCTATTTCTTCAGGCGGAAATTATATCCTTAATGTACGCTGTTTTGCGTGAAGTCGCAAGGGAGCAAGCTTGTAAAAAAAGGATGCCAAATTACCGGCATCCGAGATATCGACACCAGAATACCGACATCAAAGATATTGACGTCACCAAAATACCGACGCCACCAAAATACCGGCCAGCCAAAATTCCGGCAGGCCAGAACCCATTTCGAACCGTTATTTTGCGGCTTCGTCGGGATTATGACCGTCCGGATTTTGGGATCAGAAATTCTGGTTGTCGGTATTTTCGGTGTCGGTATTGTTACGGAAATTTACCGATTCGGAACTTGACAGCCTTAAAACCATCGATTTCGGCGGTAACGAGCAGGAAAACCGATCCCCTAATGTCAACATGCAGAAATGCGGCTATGTCATTAATCCTTGAAACCATTTTAATTGTCAAAGTGGTTTTCGATATCTGCGTAGTAGCGCAAAATCTTACGGAATTTGCTTGTGTTCTGGCAAGAGGTTAGCAACCTGCGTGTTACGATTTTGAAAAACGGTTCTAGATCCTAAGAAAATGAATATTAGTGTATTTCGACCGGACTATGCCATCAAAATCCGGTCATACAGATAGAAATCTTTATTTTTACAAAAAAGCAGATAATTTTGTGCAAATTTAACGAATGAGGTTGATACAATCGTAACCCTTGGCGTGCATGGAGAGCTCGATCGTTTGTACGTTGTAGAACTAAGAATTATAAAATCGATTCATCAAAAAGGTTACGAGTCTATCGTCAGTCCCTAACAATCTCCGCTAGCTTGCCCTGAAATCCTTACCTCATTTGGGGTATTTCCAGACTGGATGTACCGCTTGGGGATGGGGAAGGTGGCTTTGTAGTAGCAGATCGGGAGGATGCGCTTCCACTAAAAACTCTGCTAAAATACGGTATAAAAAGGAATCCAATAAAAAATGCAATAAAAGAATTTAAAAGGTGAAGTATACTGCGTATAAAAATTTACCGCCGGCATCTCGCACTTGTGGTAGATGTTCAGCTTGGCAGTGATACCGCCGAGCTCGGATTGGTGGCCGCCAAGGCGGAAATGGCCGTCAGAGCTGGAGAAGGTTTGGGCAAGCTTGTCGTCGTGGACTAAAAATGATAAATTCATAGATACCTATTGACCTGGAGTAATGGAAAATCACCGGTGCTTTCTTATGTAATTTCATCTAAATTGGCTACGAAAATTGACGTTCTGCTATCGGATTTTCGATTGTTCGTGGGTTGCCAAACCCACGCAAAGTCACACCAAAAACTCACGCGTGTCCACCTCGTAGATGCGCACTTTCGCGTCACCGTAGGGCTGTCCGTTGCACATCAAGACACCCTCGACACCGACGGCGTATTCGCCGGCGGAGGTGACGGCAACAAGACCGAGCAGTACGACACAGGCTGATCGGAGCATTCTGGAAATTAATTCATTAAAAATTGAGAGCTCTACATTAAAAAGGACTTCCAAAAAATAAAACGATACTTTTTGACCGAAAAAAACGCAAAAAATGAAAAAATAAAACGTAAAAAATGAGCGGACTTAACTGCAAACCAGAATTTAAATCAAAAAAATGTGGTTTGTATTGTCGAGTTTAGTTAGGATTTGATTAATTTAGGAAAATGTAGGAAATGGAAGCAAAACAAGGAAAAATGTAAATCCTTCCGAAATAATAAAGATTCTAAAGCTAAATTTATTAGAAAACTTCCGGAACGCGGAAACGACATGAATTGACCCGATCTTATTATAGTCCCGTTATATACCTCACAAAACCCAATCGGCAAACGATCCGGAAATTCGATGATTCACCCCCGAAAACAACCCCGAGAAAGTCAATGACTGTTTAGATCCGAAAATACGATAAAAAAAATGGGGACTCCGCCTTGGCAGGGAATTCTATCATTTTCGATGGGAGGATGGGGGCGCCGAGAAAAGTTGACGGATAACCCGCCGCTCGATTTCCAATCTTGACACCCACACATTTGGATCGTTGGCTAGGATTTAGTAAATGAGAGAAAACTCGCGCCCGGGCCTGGGGTAGTGGACGCGGAAATGATCCGTTCGACAGTTTCTGTACTGGGCACCAAGGGATTAAAGGGTTGGGAATTTTAGAGTAGGGCGAGATGGCGACAGTAGACCAAACGCCAAATTTGAAGATATGAATTGTGCTTCTTAAAATGCTAATACCAGATACTTTTCTAGGTGTTCGTGTTTCGCCTCACAATCAACTACACTGATCAGAAATTTGATTTGGCCCTAAAGCCACGAAAGCTGGAGAATAGTTGGGTCAGGTCTTGACGTTTTTTGCCAAGTGCCTCACGTTTGCTGTCACTTTTTGAGCGTTCCTACAAGATAAAAAACCCGATCACCATTTCTCGAGTTTCCTTTTCTGTTAAAATTATTCATTTCCTAGCAATCAGTCTAACCCTAGTTTTTGCACAAAATCGGGAGCCCGGGTTTAGGCTAATTTTGCACGCAATTGTCATTTTCTGGCGTTCAAAAAACGGTGCAAGTTGTTGTGCAACTCCCCGAGCCAGGCCGAACCCGCCTGCGCACGTATTTTCCGGGTTTTTGTGCAGCTCTTCGTTGGCCAAATGCGGGTCGACGCGGAACGATTTCGACACTTCCACCTTTTTAGGCATCCTCTTCGGGTATCAAAGTTCTCCGGGAGGTTTGGCCTACTTCCGCGTACCTGAGGAATTCATTTGTGAATTGCGTCGCACAACATAATGTGTACACGTGCGGATGCGTATGAAGTCCACCGTAAGTATTAAAATGTTATCTGTCACAAATATCTGAATTCCTGCATAGCTGGAAAGCTTGCGGCTCTTTTTTATATGTCCAGAAAACGTATATGAAGTCCGATTGTTGGTTAGTAAACAAAAGCAAAAAGCTGCTGAAGCACAAAAATATCCTTGGGCCTGGTTGTACGTCTTATTGCAGTTATTCGCTATCTAAATTACGCGGTCGTGTTATGCATCCATTCTCCGAGATCGAGACATTATAAAAGAGCGGCTTATAAAACCAGCTAGCTAGTAATGAACATCGAGCCGAGCAGCTACGGTATCTATTCAGATAGCTACATCCAAAATATCAATCGCAAGATGAAAAAGTGCTGGTTCCCAAAAGTGCAGCTCCCAGGATGCAAAT